>VWZP01006608.1:946730-961308 GCA_013396995.1 Dicaeum eximium
TTCTTTTTCTTATGATTCTTTTCTCCTTCTATTTTTTCCCTTCTTGAAGTCTCTTCTTGAAGTGAACACTTGAAATGGGGTAAACATTCTTTTCTTTCTGCTGGGACCATATTTCACCCTTAATGTCAGGAGCTTGCAAAGCATTTTAATTTTCACCTTGTCAATCTGTAGAGGCTAAATACCCAGAGTTAAAAAAGCAGTATTGCTGAAAGTCAGAGGGGTTGACGGATGTCAGATATGGTGCTGAAAGCTGGGATCTGCTTAAGATTCTGCCATACACTCAATATGTGAACTTGAATAACCTCATTTGTATCTCCTTGTGTGTTCCTAAACTTAAGTTCCTAACTGAGGATCATTTACACTTATGGTTCCTTTTCAGAGTACAACTAGGTGTCCAACTTAGCACAAACACAGTACATGGTTTTGTCCTACATTTATGGCAGGTAAATCTGTGACTTTCACAGATGGGCTGCCTTTGATACTATAGTTTTGCTGTGCTTTTTCACCATAAAGGTATATAAAACAAGGAAAGCTTTACACCACAATGATTTTGATTCTGAAACTCGTGCCTCACACATTCACAGAATGGTTGGGGTTGGAAAGGATGCCTGGAATTCATCTAGTCCAATCCCTCTGCTAAAGCAAGTTCACCTGGAGTGGGTTGAACTGGATCACATCCACGTGGGCTTGGAACAGCTCCGGGGAAGGAGACTCCACGTTTTCTCTGGGGAGCCTGTTCTGGTGCTCAGTCACCCTCAGAGTCAGATGGAACTTCCTGTGTTTTAGTTTGTGCCTGTTGCCCCTTGTTCTGTCTCTGGGCACCACTGTAAACATCCCCTTGACACCCACTTTTAAAATATTTGTATGCACCTATAAGATCCCCTCAGTCATCTCTTCTCTGGGCAAACAAGCCTAGCTTTCCTCATAAGTGAGGTGCTCCAGCCTCCTAATGATCTTTGTAGCCCTCTGCTGAATCCACCTTGTCTTTTGTGAGCTGGGAAGCCCAGAAATGGACATAGGGTTCCAGAAGTGGCCTCACCAACTCCCTCCCAAGACCTGTTTGCTATATTCTTCCTAAGGCAGCCCAGGATACCACTGGCTTCTTTTGCAACAAGCAAAAACACTTTTACACAAGGTGAACTCGCTGTCCACCAGGATTCCCACATCCTCCTCCCCCAAGCTGTTTTCCAGCAGGTAAAGCCTGTGCTGGTACATGGGGTTATTGCTTCCTAGGTCTTTATATTTGTCTTTGCTTAACTTCATTATGTTCCTCCTCTCTGCCCTAGCCTTTAGCTTGTCCAGTGTTGCTGAATGGCACCACAGCCTTCTGGTACATAAGATACTCCTCCCAGTTTGTCTCAGCGTTGCTGAAAGTACCCTCTGCCCCTCCATCCAGGCCATTGATAAATTATTTGAACAAGAACAAACCCAGTATTGACCCCTGGAAAACATCATTACCTAGAGACATTCAACTAGACCTTGTGCCCTCGATCACAACCCTCTGAGCTCTGCTGTTCAGCTCTCAATCTACATGACTGCTTACTCATCTAACACAATCCCTGAGTTTACCTTTCAGGATGTTATGGGAAACAGTGCCAAAAGCCCTGCTGAAGTCAAGGTAGACAACATCCACTTCTCTCCAGTCATCTACTCTGCCAACCATTCCATCATTGAAGTCTATCAGAGCAGTCAAGCATGACTTCTTCTTAGTGAATTCATGTGAACTACCTGATAACCTTCTTTTCCTCTACAGGCTTAGAGATCTCATCCAGGATAACTTGTTCCATCACCTTCCCAGGGATGGACATGAAGCTGACTGGCCTGCTATTTCCTGGGTTATACTTCTTGATCTTCTTTAAGAATGGAGTAACATTAGCTTTCTTCCAGTCCTCAGACGCCTCTCCCATTCTCCACAACCTTTCAAAGATGACAGAGAGCAGCTTAGCAATAACATCTGCTGTGTCCCTCAGCACTCCTAAGTGTTTCCCATTGAAGCCCATGGATCTGTCTAAATGAACTCTGATCTGCTTTGACCAAGGGAAAATCTTCCTTTCTCCAGACTTTCTCTCTTGCCTCTAGGGGCTGAGGGCTGGCCTTAGGAATGAAAGGATGAATCTAAGAAGGCATTCAGTAACTCTGCTTTTGCTGTATTCATCAACAAGGCATCTTCCTCATCCAGTACTGGGACCACATTTTCCCTAGTCTTTCCTTTGCTACTGATGTACTTGAAGAATCCCTACTTGTTCTTGACATCCCTTACCACATTTGATTCCAAACTGATTTTAGCCTTCCTCATTGCATCCCTGCATACTCTGACAATGTTCCTGTATGCCTCCCAAGTGATCTGTCCCTTTTCTTACAGTCTGTAAACTTCTTCTGTTTCAATTTAGCCAGAAACTCCTTGCTCATTCAAACAAGTCTCTTACCCCCTTCGCCTGCATCGTTATGATGTACTGATCTGGAGCTTGAAGAAAACAACGCCTGAATATTAACCAGTTTTCCTGGGTCCCATGACACTCCACCAAGCAGATGTCTGAAGAGGCCAACATCTGTTCTCCTGAAATGCAGTGTAAGAACCTTGCTATATGCTCTCCTTACCAATCTAAAGGTCTTGAACTCCACCACTTCATGGCCACTGCTGCCAAGGCTGCCCTTGAGCTTCCCATTCCCCACCAGCTGTCCTTTTCAGTATAAACAAGATCCAGCATAACCCTCTCCTTGTTGGTTCCTGTATCTCTTTGAGAATGCAGTTCTTATCAATTAATTCCAGGAGCCTCATGGATTTTTTATGCCCTGCTGTGTTGTCTATCCAACAGATTTCAGGGCAGTTGAAATCCTCCATGTGGATCAGGCCTTGTGAATGTGAGGCTGTTCCAACCTGTCTTTATAGGGCCTCATCAGCTCAGCTCAAGAGAAACTTGTCAGGAAATAATTATCTACATTTTTAAAAGATATGTCAGATTTTTGACATTGTTAGAGTTGAAACAAAGTATAAAAACACAAGAGAAAATGATTGGTGGTTAGAAACAAAATGTTTGAATTCTATAATCAGCTCCATACAACTAGTTTCCTGGAGCCTCCTTTCTCCCTGGCTCTCATGCCTGCTTCATAGTGCCTGTTTTATGTTTGTTCTTGGTGCTCTGTTCGTTGACCAATTTGAAAGATAAATGAAGTATTAAAGAAGCAAGAGCAGCTGAGCCACTGGCTTCATCAGAGTGCACGGGGACCATCTTCAGCTTTTGATAAGACTGTCACAGCTTGTGATTGTATCTCATAACTGTTTTTTAGTTACCACTCACAATCAAATTCAGAATGCAGGGACTGTGGGAAAGCCAGATAATGACCTTGGCAAGTGCCTAGGAACAGAACTGAGAAATTATTTACAGCACTTGCCTTCAAGGGATAATTTGGCAATAGAACTACAAAGCAGGTTTCTATGGGCAATGCTGAAATTAGTAATAGACTTTTAAATATTAAAACCCCTAAAAATAACCACAGATGGAATAAGGGAGAAAAACCTCTGGGACCTATTTTCCACCTCAGCTGGCAACATACAATTCTTGGTTTAATAACAAAAGGCATCTTATTAAATTATATTAGAGTGAGTCTGTTGCTTAGTGCAGGTGTCAGGCTGGTAGTGTTGCTAACCTACTGTAGCCACACATGCTGCTATGAAAAGCCAGCCAATATTTCAGTACAAATGACATGCATGTATTATCTCTCAGTGTTCTGAGATCATCTAATGAAATTTAATGCTTATAAAAAATGCCTTCAAAGATTTTATAATATTCAGGTATATTTGTTATACATATTGCTATAGATATTCAAAGATCACCCCTTCAGTTCTGTATTTAGGAATGAAAGGCCACAAATAATTCAATGTGATTTAATGTGGTGACAATCTGGGTCCTCAGACTGCAAGGACTGGTGTGTGTGTGTGTGCAACAAATATAATTTCAGACCATACTTCTTCAGTTTATAATGAATTGATTTTTAGTGTTAAAAAATATGTTTTAATACTGCAATGGGAAAAAATATTAATCACCAACACCACTATAATATTACTAAACTGAATGTCCAGGACAAAGATCTCCAATGTTCTATTTCATACCAGTTTTTCAATAAACTACATGAAAAAGCTTAAGATAAAAATAAACCATGTTGACCCTAATGTTTTCAAATATGCTTACTTTCTCAAAAAAAAAAAAAAAAAGGGACAGTGGTTACCTAGTGTTTTAGTACCATTATAATGAGTTTACAAATACCTGTGGCATATCAGATGATGGAAATAATTGCATTACAGAGCACTGAATCTGAAAATGACAAAAAAAGAGATACAATAATAAAAAAATAGTGTAAGAATATATATTCTGCTCATACTCAAACTTTTTTTATAGACTGTGAAGGTGCTAGAAGATCATCAATTTCCCATAAGAAAATGCTCTTCTAAACATTGCTATAAGAATCATCCACTTCTGTCAGGATTGATATCATCCCTTCTGACCTTGCTCTGAAAAGCTTTACAGTGTGTGGCTGGGGGACTTTGGCTCTAATGAGGCAAAAATTCTCTGAAACAAACTTGTGTAGTTTTTTCATCAGTCTTTAACCTGTCCTCTGTTCAGGCAAATATGGTAAAAATTATAATGAGTAAGATATATCTGAAAGAGTCAAACCTTGCTATTTCTGCCTACTGAAACCACCTTTAAGGTGACTTTCAAGTGAAGGGGCTTGTATCTTAGATTATCTTTTGTTTATCATCAGGAAGGACTTAATTTTACTGGCACAGTGTTGTGGTTTAACTCTAGCCAGTAAACAAGTACCACTCAGGTGCACCCCCCCTCAGTAGGATTGGGAAGAGGATGGGAGGGGCAAAAGCTAGTAAACTTGTGAATTGATTGAAAGACAAGCTAATAGGGAAAGCTAAAGCTGTGCACACAAGCAAAACAAGGAATTCATTCACCCCTTCCCATGGGCATGCAGGTGTTCAGCCATGTTCAGGACAGTAGGGACCCATCACATGTAATGGTGACTTGGGAAAACAAGCACTCCAAAGATCCCCCACATCCTCCTTCTTCTCCCCAATTTATATACTGAGCATGATGTCCTATGGTCTGGAATATCCCTTTGGTCAGTTGGGGTCCCCTGTCCTGGTTGTGTCTCCTTCCAACCACCCATGCAACACCAGCCTCCTCGCCAGTATGGCAGTACAAAAAGCAGAAAAGGCCTTTACTCTATGTAGGCTCTTCTCAACAATAACAAAAACATCTCTACATTATAATCCCTTTATATTTAGCACAAATTCAAAAGATAGCTCCATACCAGCCACTGCAAAGAAAAATAACTCTACCTCGGCTCAAACCAGTATATACAAGTCATTCAACAAGCACTGCATTTCTGAGCTGATCAAAGTATGTATTTATTATAGGAGCTCCTTTTTTTTTTTTTTTTTTAGTCTCCCTGTTCATCTTCCTTACGGACCAGCAATTATTTTCTCATTAGCTGTAATTGCTTGAAGGATTTCTAATACGTATTAAGACAGACCAAGAGGATTTATTATCTTATCATGCTGGGTCACCTCGGATGTGCTGCCAGTTATTCACATGGTACAATTATCTTTCTGTAATCCAGTACCTCACCATCCTTCCAGACTACAAAACACAAGCAAGCTTTGCAAAGAATAGTTGTAAGTAATGGGTGCTGAAGAATATGAAGGAAGGAGTGGCTGTGCTATTGCACAAGCTTACTTATTCTCTTTCTTTTCACGTGTCATTAGCATACTTATATTTTCTCTTCTCTCTCATGAATGTTTCTATTGTTAGAGTTACTAGATTTGACTCCAGTATTTCTTGAAAGTAGATATCCCTGGTCTTCTCTGCATAGCTGCTGACCAGGACCCAGCAGGACACTCAGCTGGTGTGGGAAACATCACAGTGCTGCAGTGCCAGTCTGTGGCCTTCAAACACATCAGTGTTATGGTGGATCACCAAAAAATCAGAACTGTGTTCCCTGAAAATCATAATGCTGTCCTAAAATAAGTAATTTCTTCAACAGCTAAATCTATTCCTTGCTTCTTTCTTGATTTTTTAGTCTTTAGGTTAAATCGGTTCAAATGTTGACCTTTTTTCCCAACCCAAAAGGGAAAATTGTAAACGACTGTAAACTAATCCATACAGAGCTGTATGGATTTCAGGAATAGTTCACAATTAATATTGGGTATTTATAAGGACAAAACCATGACATTCTGCTGTTATGTAGTGCACACAGATTCTCACCTAGATAAAAGCAAAACAAACTAAAACAAACAAACCAAGAAAACAGCAGGAAAATTGGATGGTAAGGAACCTCGAGGCTGAATTTAATCATAAGGACTCTCTATCCTGCACAACCTTCATTCAACTTTGCCTTGTCAAAGTCTGCTAGTAATTTCATGCTTATATGGTGGGATTATGAATATGGTCATTCATCTGTGAATATCAGGGATTCAGGTGAATTAAAAACTCTTCCACAAACATTCATACAACAAAACAGCTGTACAAATGTCCATGATGAAATTCAGATTGAAAAGAGTACAAGGGTAGAGCTTAATTTCACAGCTCATTGAAGTCTTTGAGAGTCTTTAAAGTGAATCCAATGGGTTTGTTCAAAGAATGAAGTATTATACAAGAGTACTCAAATATGTCCCAAAGGCTGTAGAACTTTACTCACATTAGAATAATAAGTAAATAGACGTGACTAAGATTTGTAGAACAGCTAAGTGAGGTTATGGACATGAGCAGGTTACCCTGGAATACCTAATTATGATGTATTAGCTATTCCACAGTAATAGCCTTTTTGAAGGTACTCACCCTGAGGTAAACAAAACACTGTATGACGTGCTATATGCCCTGAGTGAAATGAGGTTAAACTTGTTCTAGAATAGACAGAAGACAAATACACTACTGAGAAATACCTATTTCAGTTGTCCCAAATAATAGCTTCTTGGATCTTGAGGTCTTATTTTGAGGCTTTTGTATTCTAGTACTTTATAGTTGAGTAATGTCAACTAACTGGATCAAATTTACCATTACTGAGATTGAGGATGGAGAAAGCACCTGAAACAATTATGAAATTGAGATTGTAGCTTTTATAAAACACTGAAGAATTTTTTTTAAAAATCAACCTGGCATTTGGCTAACAAAGCAGGAGACAGAATTGGGTCTAAGGCAACATGCACATTCGTTTAACTATAAGTGGATGCTGTGTTATAAATCAAGAGGAGCAGAGTTCACCACTCCAATGTGTTGTTATTACCTTAACATGTTTGCACAAAATTTGGCCATGACTGCTACAGGAGTGATTTCTTTTTCAGAAAGCAGTAATTGGAAAATTGTTCTATATTTTAGCAGCCGGTGCTATAGTACTTTTAAAAAGTATGTTATTAGCACAGTTTTCAATGTTAATTTCCATTTTTATTACATTTGTTCTGCTTCTGTTCCAGAAATCTACTGAACAGGTGCCTATGGGCCATCATTATGCTTTAAATATAGAAAAGAATATACACAAGAGTATCTGAAAAAAAGGAAAAAATTTGATTGCATGTCAGATTTACCATCCCTTTTTGAAATTACTGCTTTGTGTTACAGATTCCTGGAATAAGAATATGGCTGATGAATTATTCCCTCGTATACGTTTCAGTACCATTTCTTTATCTCTTTTTTAGATCTGGACTCCAGACAAGGCAATTTGTACAAGTGGAAAAAAAAAAAAGCTTACATAGAAAATATAGGTATATACACTTATATGTATATGTACAATATACATACTGCAGAGGTATGATATTTGAATTTATTTTCCTATACCATTTATCAAGGATGTTATCCGGTAATCGAATGACATATGACAGTGATTGCAAACATTTTAACAGTGAAAATCAATGTTGAAATTAATTATGTGTTTATATTATTGGACGTTACTCATATGATATTTGTAAGATGAATGCCTCTAACAGTTCTTCTTTCTTGTATTAATAACTTACTGTTGTGTTAAGGCTATTGAAATTTAGCATAAAATAAATCCCCTTCATTTTCATCCCAAGGGATATGGAAGTAAATGTGTTAATGTGGCTTAATGAGGGTCCTGTCAGAATTTATAGTTGACAAAAGAGGTAGAATAAACACTTAGGTTCTCCTTCATGTCCTGAGGTGGCAATAAAGGCTCTCTGACCTTCATTGGTGGGTCTCTGTACTCACTTTGTACACACAAACCCCCACATCACCCTTATCTCCTTAATGAAGCAGATTTATGATAAGGCTTCTTTTCCAGGGTGAAAGGAGAGGGGCTGTTGGCTGGTACAGACATGCAGTGTTCTTCTGGGCCTCGCTGGAACAACATCAAGTGGAGAGACATCCTCTTCTCCCCAGACGTCACTCAGTCCTTAGGCCCTGCTTGGGCCAGGTGTAAGACAGGCAAGGGGCCAGGCTCCTGTTTTTCTAAACCACCCTCACCAATTTTTCATCTTTTTAAAGAAACAATGGACAATTCTGACCACTTACCCCACTATTGCAAACAGGTCTTTGCAAAGTCAGTCTTAACTTGCAAATGGAACACTACTTGTAAGTAAATTCCTTCAGGGCCAATTTTTTTCTCTCAGTGATGAAAATGTGACCTATTACATTATGATCTGTGATTTAGCTACTGAAAATGAGTTGATTAATTTCTTTAGTGCACAAACAGACCATGGGTATATAATCAGATGACACATTTTTTTGAACAGGGTTTTCCATTTAAGTGTAGCTATATGTAAGCCAGAAGATTCTTTTAATTAATGAAATTTTTAAGTGTAGTCTTACACTACACTTAAAGGAACTGTCAAATGAATCTTGATAAAGAAATGAATTTTAGAGAAGACAGTAAGATAACCTGGTAACAAATTTGATCCCATTCCTGCCAGTGTAGTTGCAATATTCCACTAAGATCCAATATCTCTGTAATAATAACATAATGGGATAAGGATAGTCCTTTTAGAAATGCAGGAAGAAAAAAAAAAAAAAAAAGAAAGAAAAAAGAGATGGGAAACACCACTGCCCACTCCCAAGACTTCCCAAATGCCATTCTGTTGGTAGAAAAATATTTGCAAAAAAAAAACAAAATTAAGTTTTCCTTGACAGTCATGTCTTGGTATTCAGAAAACAGCTTTAAATAACAGAAATTTTAATTAATAAGGGAACAATTGTTGGTATACTGAGATATGTGAACCCTGTAGATCCAGTTCTATGCTAAGGTATTGTTGGTAAAAAAGCTTTTTCTGAGATGTCAGCTGTAAGCTATAGAGTCAAGAAATGTCAGTAGTGCAAAGAACTTGAATGTGCTAACAAATAAATAGACAATGTGGTATCTCTGTGAAAAGGGAAAAACTAATACTATTATATTTCAAGTCAAGTACTTTCAGGAATGTGTAAGAATTGATGTCCTCTGCAGTGAGAAAAGGATGTGGCAAACCACCTTTGCTAAGTAGATAAGGGCACAGTGTAAAAGAACCTGAAAATAATGAAGGTTTGTCATTGTGTACTGACCAATTTACTCCAGCCATGATATTTCATGCTAGAAAGGCTATTTGATCTATGAAAAATAAGGCATTTGAGGAAGAATATCCTAAACAAGTGTATCACAGAGATACCTATGTCCCATGGCACAGGTAGAGAAAATTTGCTAACCTATGCATGCTAATGGGACAGACAAATAGATGTATGCAAATGTCAATCAACATATGGAAATATGAAACA
The DNA here is from genome assembly GCA_013396995.1 of Dicaeum eximium. Lineage (NCBI taxonomy): Eukaryota > Metazoa > Chordata > Aves > Passeriformes > Dicaeidae > Dicaeum > Dicaeum eximium. The sequence goes on from VWZP01006608.1 coordinate 956,492, forward strand.
GATGGAGGATCCTGGACAAAATTTAAGTGTTACATGAAATTGCTGTGAAACTGACATTTTACTGCAGCAGCATTAAAGAACAGAACTTTCTTTTCAAGCATATTCCCTGGATATAGTGATAGAAATGTAATAGAAATAATGTGTACTCTCATGTGTGCATCAAAAAAATCTGATCAAAATAACCTCACTAAAGGAAACGTTTTATGTACATTTCCTTAGTGAATTTGTGTTGTTATACTCAGAATCTCTTATGTAGACAGAAAATAAGCTTGCCTTATGTTCACATGCATGTACATATGTATATATATAGCATATCTGTGCATATATGTGTATATGTACAAAAGCAAATTTTTATTTTTCGAACAACACATATATTAACAATCTAGTTCAAGAAGAATTGCTAGTATAGACCTATTCTTTTACAAAAAACATAAGAAAGGAAAATAGCATAGTCAGAATACTTGTATAGACAAAAGCTCTTTGTAATACTCATAGTATAATTAAAAATAAACCATGCACAATTTTTAGTCTCTGTGCCTTATCCTGGTTTTATTCTCATACTTTCTTTAATTTTCCTATGTAGCTACTGCTCTATGCTGCACACTGTCTCTGATTTTTTTGAAGACCCCTCCTAACACACCAGGCATGCTTTTGTCTACACAACACCAGTCATAAATGAGTTATTAGAGTTGTAAATGTCTTTACAGAGAATAACTGCTTATTACTGCTAACTATATAAACTATGGTTATATATCATAAAGATGAACTGATGCAAAGGAAGGCCCATCTGAATATGAGGAACACCTTCTTTATGTGCAACTGCCTACTGCAATAGTCTGCCCAGAGAGGTAATGTCTGGACACAATCCTGTGCCTGATGCTCTAGGATGACCCTGCCTGAACAGGGAGGTTGGACCAGCTGGCCCACTGTGGTTACTTCCAACCTTACTCATTCTGTGATTCTGTGAAAATCAGAAAAGATGAGCCATAGGCACCAGATCAAACAGAGAAAATTTAAATCATGGTGCAGGCAGGTCAAGAAAAGTTCAGGCAGAGGAAATCTGATGAAACTCAGAAGCTTTGCAAATTCAGTATGAAGCATGGTACTAGCAATGACAATACTGTATTACAGGGCCACATGATGATAGTGTTTTCCTTTTTTATCACTGAAGAAAAAGGTTGATCTCAGTGATGGGTAAATATTGAATTGCAGTATGTATAATGAGAAAACAATATGCTCTCAATTTAAGGAATTGTCTGATACCAGAGAACTTATATATACCAATAATTTTCATGTGTCCTGCTGCTGCAAGTCAAGATTTTGTTAGAAGCATTATCTGTATAAAACTATTATCTGTGAAGTTATTAATGCATTAGCCATGGATGGAGCACAGAGGAGCTATGGGAGAATTCCTAAGCAGCACAAATGATTCAGTGTGAATTCACATGGATTATTCAACAGAGAGAAGGAGAAGATCTTTGCTCATTACTCAGAGGTAAGGAGTTTAAACATAACATTTGATAGTGTCAGGCCTTACACTAATATTCCCTCAGACTCAGTTTATACATGCATAGATCCACTAACAGTAATACCAACACATCCCACATTTGTATCTGTTGAGACGCTAAACAATTGTGTACTGGAAAATAGAGCTGTTGCTTCAATGTGGATATCTTTTGTTTACATTAATGTAGGTAAAAGGAAAACCCTTGCTGTTGAAATCATGTTTATCCAGTAAGATACTAATTTATTATTTGTAACATATTCCAAAGGAGATAAAGTCCTTAAAGCTCAAATATTAGCAATGATATGAAGACAGTAATTAAAATGTAAACAAGACTGTTAAAACAACACAAAATTCTTGCCATTAAATACTTTTTCTTTTATTTATAAAGCTAAAAAAGAAACTCTTTCAAATTATTTATTACATTTGACAAATTGTGCAGTTATTCATGAGATATATCTTATGACTGAAACAAGTGAAGAGCTTTTATTTGAAAAGATTCTAGTGGGGTGGTATAAGTGTTCTGTCCCTAGGGCTGGCTAAAAATCATATATGCAACCTCTAGAATGTGTTGACAGCTGTCTGCAAACCAACATACAACAAGAGAGGCAACTGTAATACTTACAGAAGAACTTACAAGAACTTGAAAGACATAATCAATAGTCAGCTCAGATTGTGTTGTCGTAAACCCAACACCAAATACTTACTATAGCCACGGTTTGGCTCTATGACATGACTGAGCATGAAGAGCCTGTAATCTCACATTAATTACTAAACTGACAAACTCCCATTCTTAGGCTATCAACACAGCAGTGAAAGATAGATATGGAGAGAGGAGATGAGAGGGACAATAACTATTATAAGATACAATTTATTATGAACTAAATAAATATCAGTGGAAAAGGATAGGTTTAGACACAATAACATCTATGGGATAGCCAGAGACCATGCTGGGGTTTGAGGGAGGAATTACTAAAATCTTTACATGAAAAATACCCACTGGTTTTGGGATTATCACAGTATTGTCTTTACTGTCAGAAAAAAAAAAAAAACCACCCCAAAAAAACAACCAAACAACAAAAGTAGTCTAGATTTGAGGATTAAAGGATATGGTACTCTCTGTGCCTACCCCAACACCTGTTTACATTTTCAGCAAGTAAGACAGAAGTGTCTATAAATATGCAGTGCACAAAATATTTATTGATTCTTTGGAAATAAGAGCTTGTCAGGTAATCCTCCTCATACATACAAAGCAATATATGCATTTCATAAACAGGTAGATAAATAGACACATGGGTGGGTAGAAATAGGCAGAAATTTAAAATAATCATTGTGCAAATGATCTAGCATTCATGCATGGCAAGTACACAGAACTGTATTAATTAGAGACATCTATGTCTACACACAAATACCATGCACATTTGAAAACCAGGGGTATGAAAAATAAGTTCTTGTATCTGAAATCACTGTTACTCTAGAGATACTTGGCACATCTTGGAGTGTTGCTGTTAAAAGGGTTTTTCCTAGCTATCCTCTGAGGCCTGTGAAAGCCTGTGCTAATGACCTATCATGCTTATTATGACACATTACAAAAACATTACTGTCAAAAGTAACAGTTTGATATTGAAAAAAGGTGTGGTTTTTTTTTTTTTTATGGTGGAGTGGTGGAGAGTGTGGAGATCTGCTGACCAACACTGTGGGCTCAGATTAATGCTGAGAAACTGGAATTTTGTTTTCAGTGAGTATATTCAAGTCCATGAGATCATGAATGGTGCAGTGAGCTTGAAGGTGCTATGACTAAAGCTGTAAGCAAAATGTCATTGCTTTTTATTACAGATTTCCTACTTATTTCCAGTGCCTCCTATTAAATTTAGAGAGAAAATACTTTAGAGAGAAAACGTAAATTAAATTTAGAGAGAAAATACCATTTTTGAAGGGAAAAAATTTATATAGGGAGGTCTCAAAATATTATGTCTTCCATTTATGAGTGAGCTATCACTTATTTTTAGATATTCTATGGATTTTCTGCTTCCTTGCTATAATAATCCTTCCAGTCTAAGCCCAAATATGTGAAACTTTCAAAAAACTTCATTTTAAAATTGCATACCTCTTTGTTTAAACAAGATAGTCAATTTAAAAATTGTTTTTATAAAAGAATGCCTGTGGTGTAGTCATAGTGAATCTGGAATCAAGTAATTAGTACTTTTGTGCTTTGTTCTTGGAATGGGAAGACATCGATAATCTCTCAAGTCTTTGGATATCAGTGCAATTACCTACGCTTCTAAAATTAAATTTGTCTAGTATTTTCTTTGTTGAATAATTAAGTATTTTAACTGAATGAAACTGGGTTGGTTATTCAGCCTTTTCTGTTTGCATCTCTATAAAATATATTACCACTAACACCTTGGTGTTTTAGCAGATAAGTAAAGCATTATATACTTCTTGAAAATCTATTAGCACTCACATTCCGTAGCATTGTATCTCCCTTTGGGTTAAACTGACAAGGTTCTTTGATATTATATAGAGAGGTACAAAATGAAAAGATCAAAAAATCTGACTTACCTATGTACTTATTATAATGAATTCTGATCAATTAAGTCAAGTTACATTCTTATTATATAGCCAGTGAGATCTGAAGTGATGCAACAAAAATTATTCTACTCATTCTGCCCTGCATTTTTTTTTCACTTAAATTATGCTAATAATTTTATAATTCATACCATTCCTCAGGTAGTTACCTAAGTTTGATGTTAGTTCTAAAATCTCAATGTTCACAAGGTAGTTTTCTATTAAGACCTAAATAAACGGTGCAGCAAGGCGACAGCTATCTTCCCAGTTAGATCCAAATTGCAAGTAACGTACCAGGGTCATTAAAAAATGTTTGATTTTGTGGAATATAATAAATAGAGCATCTCAGTTTTCCAGAGGAGCAGCCCAAAACTCCATCATTGCATCAATGCAATGATTATATTAGCTAAGGAGAGGTTCTTCCCCAGAAAATCAGTGTAGCAGATGAAACCGTGATGAAAAAATACTTTTAAAGGGACACAGTAATTTTTCCAATTTTCTGAGATATGGAAACCATCATTCTTGAACAAAAGTTGAAAAATTTTGTAATACATTATATCCTACGTGTACATCATAGGCATTATAAGCAATGTCACATATATAATATATAGTAGTATGCATTTTTCTAAGAAGTGTCAGGGAGAGATGTATACTGGTTGTTCCAGCACTGTTAAAAATATACACACCTGATGTAGAGAACCGTCCATGATGAAGCTTGTGTTTACTTGCTTTCTTTACTAACTTT
>VWZP01006608.1:967674-1043667 GCA_013396995.1 Dicaeum eximium
GTTTTGGTTTTGGTTTTGGTTTTGGTTTTGTTTTCATTGTTTGGGTTTTTTTTTGTTTGTGGTTTGTTTTGGTTTTGAGGGTTTTTTCAGAATTGTACCTTTTCACTGTATTCATGACCAGGAATTAGAAAGTCACCAAGTGTTTTCTACCTCTTCAGGGATCTCCAGGAACACCAGAGATTAAGGCTCCAATATGCATATACCTGTCTATGGTGGGTGCTGCATAAGATTGCTTCTATATAACATGAAAGCATAACTCTAAAAGGGCATACATATTACTTTAGTGCACTGAAATACAGAACATATTTATCCCAACGAATCTTTCTCCATATACCTTTGCTTCTCTTCCCCTGCTTCATTACAGACATCACAGAATCTTCTGAGTTAGGAGGGATCCATGAGGATCAGACAGTCCAACTCTTAAATGAATGGCCTGTATGGGGGTTGAACTTAAAAACCTTGGTGTTATTAGCACCATGATGTAATCAACTCATCTAATCTACTTCCTTTTACATTTAGTAGAAAACTGTTAACAACATAAGGGAAAAAGATAATTAACCAGGCAAAAATTAACAGCATAATAAAACAATGCAGAATTCTTGCATACACCTATTTTATCAGTCCTAGAAATATGGAACCTTCTATTTGAAAATGGGAGCTTTAAGATGGAAGATTTATTTGAGCATATTCACAAGTCAGAAAATCATTGTGTTTCCTCAAAAACCTCCTTTTTCAGACTGGTGTGGAGGCTGAAGCAGCTTCCTTCAGCAAGCTTTCTTTGCTCTCTCAGTCATTTAGGTCATTCCTCACTGATTTAGAGCCAATGAAACTATTACCTAGCTCAGTAACAGAAAGGGGCAGTCTCTGTTTCTCTTCTCACATAATTCTTGCCTTACCCAAGTGTTACAGAATACGTGCCACATATCTTATGATTCTTAGTTTCCCTAAAATTTTTATATGGGACAGAGTCAGTAAAACTAGACCTTTCTGAAAGCAAACAAACGAAATACTACATCATCTATTACAAAACAAAGTTATTGACATTAAAAATAGAAAAAAACCTCAGACCTGTTGTTGTCCCACATCTCGAATTCATGATGGATGCTTTCTCCAGGATAAAATGAGAACCTAAATGTACAGCACTAACGATTCTTGAAACCTCATCAATGAGAAACAAAACTTAACTTTTAGAAATAATAGTATGCTGTTTTAATGCTGAAAGAAGATAGCTGCTTGACTAATTTTAAGAATGCTGTCCAATGAAATGACATTGCTGTCCTTTGATCTTGGTAGGTGTGCCAGACTATGTTTCTTGTCACATCAATTTGTTATCAGATGCAGTGGAAAAATACTGCTTTCGATTTTGGAAATAAGGCTCTTAGAAAATATTTTTAAATAATCATAAATATGTAAAGGTATCCTGGAAGCTTCACTATTCATTGCCAAAATAAATTTCTTTTCAAGTTTGGGGGGATTATAAATTACATAATCCAAACAGGAGCTAAATCTTTACTTTCACATATCTAGCACCTAAATGCTCATGATGATATTAAAAAGGATGTTAATATGTATTTTAAAGCAAAAATTAGTGAAAATGCAAAGACATGTTAACAGTGAAGTAATACAGTCGATGCAAATCATTATCCTCACTTACTGCAGTTTGTTACTTCCTTTGTAAGTAATCATAATCCCTCCCAAAAATAACATAAAGAAAACTTTTTCATGTCAGGACTAATCACAACCTCTCACCCAAGGAACATCTGTAACCTCTGTGGACTCCAGATACATAAAAGCCAAAAAGATATTGCCGAATGTGATACTGCCAAAACTGCGACCAGACTGCACTCAGCACGTACAGAGCCTTGTCATCTGTGGAGTTTATGACATCATGGAACATTTTTTTTTATTGGAGGATAGCCTCGGGTGGTACATCTGAACTAGCCTGTGCTAGGCTTCATTTCACCTGACTACTCATTTGCTCTTCCTAGGACATGCTCATATGGAGAAGAAAACTTCATCATTTCTACCCAAAATCTTCTGAAGCAGGAATGCTATTAAATATTTAGCTAACGTTCTTGTTTCATTTATCTTATCTGACCATTTCCTATAAAGATATTCAGTTTTATTCTCCTGTTACATTTCATCAGTCCCACTGTTCCTTTTCTCTCTTTTTATGCCCCATTTTAAAATATTTTTCAGTCACAACTCAGGGGATTGCGTGCGCTTGCTTTTCCTCGTTGATTAACCGGCTCTACCATTCACAGTTAATACCTTGAAAAACTATTTTTTTTTCTTTTCAGTCTAGACTTCTATGTACTTTACAAATAAATTTTGGCCTGTGCTTGGAAGCTTTGTAAAAGAGAGTCTGAAGGGACTTATTTGCCACATTGTGAATCTCTGATGAGCAGCTCACTGACTGATCGTTAAACACTTGCCCTTTCTCAAGTGAAGGGATTCTTCAGCATTTCATCTGGTTTTGTGATTCAAGCACTGCTCATTTTGCCAGCCGTTGTTTTCTTTCAACAATATCACAGGCTTGTCCTGATGCTGTTTCTATGGTAACCTGTCCTCCTTTCAATTTGTTTGACCAGGGAGCCTACAATGTAGTTCAATTGTGCAACTGTAACTTAAAAAGAGCAGGTGACATTTTAAAATAAAAGCAGTGAGATCCAGCAAAATCTCTACCTCCTGTCCCTTTAATAAATGTGATCTCCAAGCCTTTAGATTTTTGAGCGGTAATATTTTTTTTCCATTTATGGAAAATATGATATTAAAAAAGGAAGGAAAAACCTACACAGTGCAACAACTGCTACCATGACATTATTGGAATAAAACTTGAGGAAACACTGAAGAGTATATGTATATTATTTACTGATTTGCTAATCTCTGGGTTTTAACCTTTAATTTAGGTCATTTTAGGAACAGCAAAGAAAATACTATCTCTGGTATTACATAATGTATAATATAATATAATATAACTTAATATAATGTAATATAACTTAATATAAAATAATATAATAAGGCCAGAGATTTCATATATAAATTACTGACTCATAGCATCTTGTGACTCATGGTGAAAATAATTATATTTTACAGTGTGCTGACAAAAATGTAAAATTGCATTTTTAAGAAGGATTTTCTTTTTCCTTAATTTGTTTGTAGCATTGGGAAAAGAAATTACATGTTATGAACGCTTAGGACCAGAGTCATTCAGAATGGGAATATGCAATTGACCCATATTGCTTCATGCTGGCTTTCATGCAGGGGTCTTCAGCATCTCTACAGTTTTCTCTTGAGAGGCTGCAATGGGGAAATTGATGCAGTCAAAGTGACTCCCAGTTGCTTCTTCACCTCTGTTGGAGTCACATTCTTTTGTATAACTCCTATCATATTCTTCTTAACTTAGACCCTTCATCAGTTAGCTGGTGAATAAAACCACATGGTCCAGTGACTCACAAATCCTCCTAGGCACACTGGCTGCAGGAGCAAAATTTTTATTGAGATCCATTTTATGTTTAATCAAATATAAAGTTTTCTTTTTCTGGAACAGATAGTAGAAGTAAAAGCACTTAGGCTTTGCCAAGTGGTCTGAAATTAAGCAAACTTTCTCAGGATTCATCTTTTTTTACAGGAAATAAAGAGATTTTGATGAAAAATGAAACATCTTTTATTCCCTCCCAAAAGGAATCCATCTCCTTTTGGATGCTGAAACACCACTTATCTGTATAACAAATAAAAAGGTTTGCATAGGACATTGCTTAAATTTCACTTTCTTCAGATTTTGATAGAGAACATACAGCCATGAGATAGATACAATTTGAAATGTATAAAATCTCCGAAACCTTTTAAGTTAAAACTAAGCATGCCAGACTGACCTTAACTGAGGTGCTGCATGCTAAAGAAAATTTACCTGAGTTTTGATTGCTCAGTCCTGCTTTGTGAGCAAATTTACCATCACCATATATTTGACATAAAACTGTTTCAGATCAGATCAACAGAAATTATTCATTTAAATTAAAATAATTATCTTAATTCTTATCTCTGTGCTGATATTCCCTGGAAAAAAAAGCAGATGTAAAATGAATTTTGCTTATGCTCTTGTACAAAAATTCATGACATAATCTAAGGAGAAGCTGTAGGTGCTAAGTTTCTAATAGCTGGCTTCAGCATTGGTCCGGATTATTGCAATACAAGAAAAAAGAGACACGCTCCCTCCATCTGGGTTTAGCATCTACAACACAACACCTTATTGCCTCTGACATTCTAACCTTGACCAGGGACACACTGAAACATGTCACATCTCCTGATAAAATAGAAAACATGAGGTGAATTGCTGAAAACTGTGGAAAAATTTGTCAGAATCCATACTGAGTGTATGAGATCTTCCATCAGCAAAGAAATCAAACTTTTCATGCTAAGACATATGATAAAACACACAGCACAAAAGAAAACAAAACCAATTTCATTAAGAAAATATATCACAGCAGAGGATATGATTTCATGATAGTACCATTTCAATACTCAAGGCATACAAAAAAGCACTCTACAGTATTGGTGAGAATTTTTTTTTAAAAACAAGGACTATTTTTCCCTACAAGGTATGCAATTTTTCTGGAACTGTAGTAGCTCTTTAGTGAGCTGTATAAAGAGAAAAGATAGAATAAAAAATAACTAAACCAAATAGTAAAATAAAAATAATGAAGAAAAATAAGCAATGAGGGATACAAAGATCAGGTATTCAGGAAAAGACTAACACAGTACCAAAACAGATATAAAGACTATGTAGACATATCTATGTAGGTATGTCTATATACGTAGACATGTATATGTCTATATTTTTATATTATTAAATAGTATTTGGCAACATAATATTAAAAATGTGGCAACATAATACTCATAAACATAAAACAATTAATATCATTAATAACTATTATAATTTTGTGTCTTATTTGGTGTATTTCTGTATAAATACAGAAAACAAAACCGAACTCACCATAAATTTGGAAATATCATTCTAAAATACAACACAGTTGAATTTCATTTTGAAAAGTGATCTGCATCATTCAATTAAGAAAAATGTCATTGCTGAAGCCTGTAAGTGCTTTTGGTTTAGGTATGTTTTTCATGCACAGCCTTTTTGATCAGCTATTTTAATGAGTATTTCTTCCCCAAATTCTATTTCAGAGGTACAGCAATAATATTGACTTTAATTCCAGATAGGTTATTCTAAAACCACACTACATTCTTGCTCTGCCTCTTGGAATACCTTCATTCCTTTTGCTTTGCTTTGTCTTGCTTTTCCAAGAAATTAAAAGGGACTAAGAAATAGAGGATGGTCTCGAATGGCCTCAGGTGTTTGGGTGTAAATTTGAAAAAAATAATAAAAAATATTCTGCAAATATTTCCTACAAGTGAAAAAGATTCCATACTTACCATTGAAAAACAAATTAACTAAATTTAAGCAAGAAAGGGGTATCTTGAATGACTTTTGAACGGTGAAGTAAGTTAATGAGTGTCTTGTTCTATGGTTTTCTAAAGTTCTAAAGCAATTTTATTTAACTAGTAGAACAAAGTGAGTGCCACATGCATTTAGAAGCAAAATGAATCATGAATACCTAATCACGTGCTTTGTAACACAGGAAAGAGGACACTGCATTTAATTGTATTCAATTTTTAAACATATCATGAGGATATTTTTCTTTTTTTCTTGTAAGACAAATGTTTTTTTCACATTTTTCTGGCCTTAGATAGTAATTATCCCTTAACATTCGGTTGTATACAGAAAAAATTTAAACAAAGAAGAAAAACTTCTAAATATTTGTTAAAATGTAAGGTTTCAGAAATTTTTAAATTGGAATTTAATTCAAGGTTAATGTCCTACTCTGATTGGATGCTATAAAGTGAATTCACTTAAATTTTATTTCAAAGGAATTTTACTGTAAGTGTTAATATATTTTATAATAGATAGAATATAATTATTTTAGAAATTCTTATTTAGAATTGAAAAGAAAGGAAACTTTTCTTTACAAAAGACCATTTATTTGGTAAATATTATATGGCAAAGGATGCATGGATTAGTAGTCTAAAAGTGAGTAAAGAGTAATATCTTTATTAACTTGTGCATTAATACTTGATCCAAATTAACAGGAAGGTTAGCCCAGCCAGCCTTACTCAGAGGTCCACGCTTTCTGAAACTGATTTGATAAAAATTTTTACTGGGACAAAGTACTTACTGTTTTTTGAATTGACTTTTTTTTCTCCCTCTGCTTCTACATTTGCAATTGCATACCATTATCATGTTATAGGTGATGGGAGAGGAAACAGCAGAAACTCATTCAGTTCCATGTTCTTCAGTAAGAACAATATATACACCTTCTTTAAAAATGTAAAATACAAATATTAAAGCTTTTTTAAACATTGTACTACATTTTGTACTACACTACTCCTCCTTTCCTGAGGAGATTTCTTATCCTGGTTTAAAAAAGCACAGCCAAAAAAATTGTCACCTTCTTTTCTGGCAAATGTTACCATATTTAAAGACTACATTATTTTCTTTCTTCAGCCTTCTGCTGTCAAAGCTAAGGGACAAGTCTTTCTGTTTAGCAGACCTTTATTCTCGATTTCTAATTACATTTGCTGAACGACTTTGTATTTTTTTAGTTGATCTTTATCTTTGTTGACATTGTTCTGAATAGGTAAGTACTCCACTTAAGATCTTTTTGGGGCAGAACAGAGCATTACTTTGAAAGTCTGAAAGAACTATTCCCTAGTCAATTTTTTCTCTTTTTTCTTGACCTTTTTTCCTTAAGAACATTGTTAATTGGTAATTGATATTCAACCTACCCTTCTGTATAGGCACAAGACCTTTTGTGATGCTGATACTTAACCAGTATTTTCCCTATGAGGCATTTTTGCTATTAACAGCAACTTCAGACTCTGCACAAATTCTTAGCAGGATTTTTGATATTTGTTTAGAAATTTTACTTACTTGACCAAATTATTTTAGTCATTAGAGTATTTGCAGCCCTCACATTCTCCCTTCCACTTCCCCTATTCATTTTCCAGGATCATCACCAGCTTTGAATATTGATACTTTGTATTGTATCAAGCTATTAATGAGAACATTAAATAGCAAGAGAACCAAAAGAACTCCCAAAGGTACCCACTAAATAGGGAATATCTATAATATAGAGTATAGAATATGGATCTTTGTAAAATGTGCCTTTTTGGGAATGTTTTAATGAAGTCTTCATTATCCCTTCCATAATTTTGTATAGTCTGAGATTCCCTAATTACGTATAAGGATATTATATTTAATCGGATATGTTGTAAATGAGTAAATTATTTTAGCAAATAAGGTAAGTAAATAAGCCTATTTGAATATACTTTTTCCTTGAAATTTCTAAATTCTATAATTATTTAACTTGGATTTAAAATATTGTCTGCTGAGGAATGTGTGCTTATTAATTTGTCATATATAGGAAATTAAAGTGTCTGCTCTTCATTTCCTTTGGTCTCTTTTCACCTTCATTTGAACTTGAACAGTATTTTCATGCTTTACTTCTCTTCAATAATCCCACCTGGTTTCTATGGATCCCTAAACTTAAAAGTCAAGTGGCTCTAATTTGCTTTAGACAGATCTCTCGCTGCACAAGAATGATCTTTATTAGCCTTGCTAAACTGAAGAAATGTACCTAATGATTTTTAAAAATTGATTATTTTTCTCATTCTAGGTTAACCACATGTAAGCATTTCAGCAACATTAATTTTTATACTTGGATAATCACAGGCTTTTGCTGTTCTGTGGGCATTTATTTTACAGTGAATACTGATGCTAAATAACACTGTAAACTTCATATGGCCATTTTTAGCTTTTAGTATCTGTTAAGCATGTTATGTCTTCCTCTCATAAAACTGTACTTTGAGAATATTTTCCTTTTACTGCCTTACCTTCCATTCATTGTAACTCTTTGAGTCTTATCCTTCTACACATTATACAAAGTCTTACATAGTAAACTCCAATAATATGAAACAATTTTCACATTTTCTATATCTCTGTGTCAAGTTTCAGGTCAATTGAGAGCACATGAATTACTATTGTCCTTTTCCTGCACCTCTCTGCCTTCTCTTCAGCTTCTCTAATCAACACTTACCCAAATAATAATAACATTATTTTAAAAGATGTCATTAAAAATACTGTTTTCTATAATATTTTATTCCCAAGGTGTTTAATATAGTTTCTTTGTTACTTTTAGTCTACTGATAAATATGCTGTCCAAATCTACAACTACTATAGGTCTTCTCTCCCCTCCTGAGAATGAAGAACTCTTTTAAATTCTCAATTATAGTCACATACCTCACCTTTGACACAGTGGAAATCTTCCCTCTTGTCAGAATCGAATGGAGAGTCTGTTGCTCTCTAGTGTCTGTATAATTTTTTTTTTTCACCAATTCAATACAAGAAATTACTGAATCATCTATAATTTTTATTGGTTTTGTGAACACATCGATGTAAATCAGAAATCTTATTACTGTAATGTTGTTCTGTTTATCTGATTTTTCTTCTTGTGGAAACAAGTTTCTTCTCATTTTTCTTAAAAGGACAATAAAATCAAATCCTCTTAGTTTACAGATTCCCCATTCAAGAAAATTGTCATCTGACTACATTCAAACTACTGAGTTAATTCACTACTGAGTAACCAAACAGTTCAGTCTCTTATCCTGAATTGTACATTGCCTTTTTCAGTAATGTTTAATATTTGTATGTTTTATTTATAATAACCATACTATAAGTACTACACTGAAAAATTCAAAGAAAATATTGATTACCTTTCTCATTGTTAACCCCATATTGATCACTGGTTTCCTAAAATGTATTTTTTTTCTTCATGACTCTCAGAAGCACATGCACATCAATTGTATGAATTTAAAGCACAAGTATTTGTAGAATAAATAATGGAATTATGGTAATAGGAGATCTATGCAGAAGATTCATTTTATATACTACTAAGAACTATTTGAGAATTGTATTTCTCCCTGGATGTTGCCTGGTCGCTTGCAATGGCTGCATGTGAAATTTCAGCTTGAATAACTAAAACCAGTTTTTTCTCTTGGGTCAGTCTTTAACATAAAATAAACCTCCAGAGCTGAAGGGACCAAGACTGAAAGATTGCTAGTATTGTTCATCTCATTTTTCATTGGAACTTGAAGTCATTTGTCTAGAAGACTTGATCTAGCATCAGTTATAGAAGATCTCTCTTTATGTTTTGCATCATATTGTACAAAATACATTCAGGCACTGGTTCATAAACTTCTTTTTTCATAGGAAAATTGAAAAAATTTTAAATGTATGTGTGATTGCAAGGGTTATATCTCATAGCATAATAAACAAATATATTGGAATGTATTTAATTCAGAGAAAATATCTCATAATTTATCAAATAAAATTTCCATGATGCTGTTACTGTGCTCTGTAGCAAAACAGAAGAAAGTTTTAGTCTTAATACCTCTGCAGGTTTGACAGACATTAAAGAAGCATATAAGGTACTGAATCAGGTTGAGAAAAATCCCACCTTTAAACATTTACTTAAACTTGACAGATGAACTTTTTTTAGTCACAAATAATAACAGCAATTATGACAGAACTCATTTTAAATAAATTTGGATATTTTGTACAGAAATAAGAAAGTGGTTTAATCAAAAGAAAGACTACTCTTTCTTCTATGTTAATACTCACTGGTTTTGGTTTTTTTTTAACAGAAATACATCTTAATGACTTTTTGATTGCAAATTGCATAAAATGTATCATATATATTTCATCACATCTAACAGTGATGATATTACATAAGCAAATAAAGTGATCTCTCTGAACTAAGGAACAGGAACTCAGGTAAAAATTATGCAAAACAAACTGACTCAAATGAGCTGTTGGTTTACAACATGAAGGTCCTCCTATTTGGCTATAATATTGCATATGCCTCTGAAAGAATATGTACTTGCAGCCAGAACAAAAAATCCAATACATTTGCTGGTATTGTAGGTAATGTGAACATGGTGGTTGCTGTTTTCAGAGAAAAAATAGATAATTAATTTGCATTATGAATTAAAAGATTTAGAGATGTTACTACAGTGAGAGGCTAGACAGGAAGGAATAATCACTGTTTCAATTTGCATGCACAAAAAGTATTGCAGATGTGTGGGAAAAGAATAATTTAGTCTTCTTTTCATTAAAAAAGCTATTTTCGGGGGAAATTGTTGAAGTAGGCACTGTAAGTAATTCTTTTGATTTACACAGCAATTTACACATATTAGTTAGCATTATCAAAAATATATTTATTTGTAATAGCTGAGAATAGGGCTCTGGAAGAAGCATTCTCATTGTATTCCCCAGTTGCTGAAACTATTGTTTTTAGTTACTTTTTATGTAGTTTTCATTGTAATTCATAGAATCCTTCTTAAAAGTAGTTGGTTTTCTTTGTGTTTAATAACCATCCTCCTGAAAGATTATCCCAGAGCTTTATAGGTATATATATGTTATGGATAGACTATTATGACTGTTATTAGTTTTTATACATGTTCCAGTGACAACTTCTTAGCATAGATAAGCTAAAGACAGAAAATCAGACAAAGGGATTTTATCCTCCCTTGTGTTTGTCTTGCTGTTACATTTATGGACAGAAATCCAGTTTGCTTGATTAAAATGGGGTGAGGTATTTTAGTTGCTTAATGTGACAGAGTTCACATTACATCTATTTTTATTACCCTGAATGAGCAATATAATTTGGATCCTTTAGCCTTGTTCTGCTTTGCTTTGCTTTTCTTTGTTTTTTCCTCTCTGAGGGAATATTCTCTGTTTCAAAGGTGTTTCCCACATCTTCATTAGTGTTTCAAGATCATTACAAGCTTACTCAGCTGTGAGTCACCCTACTTACACCTGAAAGCCTGCCTATCACTCACCTTCTTTCAAGATAACACTGACCTCCAGTGTAATTCATTTCCCCTCCCTCAGAGAAAAGTATTTCTTCAATTTTAGTTCCTATGCATTTCTGGATTAAATTATATTTTCCTATGAACCATGGCTGTACTGGGCCTGGCTGGGGTTTGGCTGGTATGAAGTTAGCTGTTTTTCACAGAAACTCTTAGGATGAAAATTTTCAATAACTTTCAGGCAACATAGCTTTTGTACATGTTTTGATGTAACATAGTGTTGCCTCTAAAGTTTTAAGAACAAGTAAAAGAACTTTACTTCCAAGCTTCCAACTTCCCTACAAGGCTAAACTAAACAGAGAGACAAAGAGAAACCTACATGGCTTAATTAATACTGTTCAGTTTGTCAGCTGAAAAATTAGTATAGAGAGACAGTGTATAGAAGCATATAGTGGTATCCAGTTGATCCTAGTCTAGAGACCTCCACAAACGTGTGATCATTGATTACAATGTTTTGTTCAAGTTTCCAATTTCTGTAATCCTTAAACTGTTATTTCATGTTCTTTGAAAAGGCAACATTTAAAAGCAGAGTTCCAATGTCACTCTTTCCTCATTATAAGATCAAACTTATCTTCCCTTCCCTTCTTTTTTGCTTGCTAACCTTTTGAGGGTTGAGCTAAATTTCTTGTGTCTGTTAAAACGGTGTTGCTTTTGTATTTCCAAGAAGTTTGGCATGGGAATAGTGGTTGACTTGGATTTTTTTGGTCCCACACCTAATATCTGACCATGTCTAAAGGACAGAACAGATAATTTGTTTTTTACCGTTGACCAAATAAGATTCATCCAGAATGTGCTATACCTGGGGTGGCTATACTGCTCTGCAGACAATCAGCAGTGCTTTGGCTATGAAACAAGCTGATAGCATCACTACCTGTTTTGCCAACTTTCAGTTTTCCTTACATTTTAGAATGCTGGTTCTGGGAATTTGTCAGCTAAAATGAATCCTTCCCTCCTATATCCTCTGGCATGAATAGGATTATTTGTCAGAGAATACTAATGACACATAAGTGTTTGGATGTAAATTGTGCCTTTCATGGGCACTCCAGAAAGCTTTTGAAAGCATTATCCTCAGTGAATGTAAATACCAGTGTAATGGTATAATTTGTAAATTATGTGCTATGGGACCTCATGGAACTGTCTGTGGACAGAAAGCTCCTGAAGTGAATAACCTTGGCAATTTTACTTGCTATGAATAGGCTGATGTCATGGTTTCATCCCAGATGGCAACTAAACTCCACACAGCCACTCGCTTACTTCCCCACCAGCAGGATCATAGAGAGTATTGGAAAGATAAAAGAGAACGTGTACATTGAGATAAAGACATTTTAATAGGAAAAACAAAAGTTGTGCACACAAGCAAAGAAAAGCAAAGAATTAATTCACTGCTTCCAACGGGCAGGCAGATGTTCAACCATCTCAGGAGTGCCCATTGTGTGTAACAGTGACTTGGGAAGACAAACGTCACCGCTCCAAACATCCCCCTACTCCTTCCTCTTCTCCCCACTTTATATACTGAGCATGGTGTTATACAGTCTGGAATACCTTTTTTGTTCAGTTTGAGTCATCTGTCCTGACTGAGTCTCCTCCCAGCCTCCCATGCACTCACAACCTCCTTGACACTGTTGCTGTAAGAAAAGAAGAAAAGGCCTTGTCTGTGTAAGTCCTGCTCAGCAATNTCACCGCTCCAAACATCCCCCTACTCCTTCCTCTTCTCCCCACTTTATATACTGAGCATGGTGTTATACAGTCTGGAATACCTTTTTTGTTCAGTTTGAGTCATCTGTCCTGACTGAGTCTCCTCCCAGCCTCCCATGCACTCACAACCTCCTTGACACTGTTGCTGTAAGAAAAGAAGAAAAGGCCTTGTCTGTGTAAGTCCTGCTCAGCAATAACAAAAACATCTCTATATTATCAACCCTGTTGTTGATAATTTGTTCAGCACAAATCCAAACCCAGCCCTATATCAGCTACTTTGGAGAAAATTAACTCTACCCCAACCAAAACTAGCACAAATGACAAACAGAAAATAGTGATTTTATGAAGTTAGAAGTGGAGGAGCAAAAAAGGATCAACAGGCTTTTAAAAAAATCTTCAAATCAATATTGGGGGTGCAAGTAATTTAAACGTTTGATGAAGACATTGGGATGTGGCACAGAGGGGTTTAAAATGGGGGCAGAAGAGATAATCTTTCTGTATTTAAAATAAAATTGTTTTCAGCAACAGACCTTTGGTTGATATTTTAAATTATATTATGTCACGAGTTGTGATGCCCTTACTATGTAAGGGTAGACATACAACCTGTACTCAGCTTGTAAAATGTTTGTGAAGCCACATTTCCTAAAATACTCTAATCAAAATATTTTTGCCTCTGTGATATCTGGGAAATTCTAAAGCAAGATGATTTACAGAGTACTTAAAAATGCTTTCTGGAAGAAATATCAAAAAATCACATATTATACATCATATATTGCTGTCACTCCTTTAAACCACTTCATGAAATAGAGAGAATTTATATAAAATCACCAGAAGATTATACCTAATGTAAATGAGACAGTCTGTTTCCCCATCTCACAGTCACTTTATATTTGGAGAAGTTTCAGAGACAGACTGTGTAGTAGAATGGTCTCTACTGTAGACTATAATCAACGTAAAATTATATTAAAACTTTTATATATCTTCCTAAATAAGCTCTGATATTCAATAATAGAAATTCTAATAGGAAAATACTAGAACAGCCCACTGATCCAATGGAGTAAGTTTTAGGATTCATCCTCAAAATTTTTTCATGTAAAAAGGAGAATACATCTCCACTGAAGCTGCACTCAGGGAATTCTTAATTTACAAAGAGGCACTATTGTACAATTTGGGGGCAAAGTTAAACAATTATGAGCCACTGAAGAACACATAAATACACAAAATAAAGGTACGTTGCTTAAGCAACTTAATTAGGAAAGAATATGGCTGTAAAGTTTAGAAGAAATTAATTTCAGGCATACCTTTCCCCTTTGTTCTGCATATAAAAAATATCCTGATAATATTTATTGCAACAAAACAACTATCTAAATTACATCACATCATTCCTCCTAAGATTAGACTGTGTGGTACAACTGGAATTTTTTCATGTGGCTCTAGTCCCTTTGAGGAGGAACCACTTCTCCCAGCTCCCATGGAACATAACCCCAGATGGCCTGAGATCACAAGTTGAATAAACAATTTCAAAATTATAATATATTGCAGATTATGCACAGAGGACCCTGCTGAGATAGTTGTCCTGAAACAAAAAAGATAACTCTTAAAATATACATATTTTGGTTCTGATTTACCTGGTTCAACAAGCTAAGAAGTCATTTGGTTTCTTGTACAGTCGCAGTTGATGCAAAATATTCTTTCTTTAAATACACTACTACACAGGGGATGGGATTTTTCTTAAGGCTTAGGAGACCACCACCCAGACTGAAACTTCTGCTCAAATGCTTTATGTTATTCATATATTTGATGCTGAATCAAGTTATCAATTTTTGACACTTCTCTTAAGTATTGACTTTTATAAACACAGAATCTCTTCTGATACGGTCAGGAAGAGACATCTTCTAGCTGGAGAGTAGACATAACATTATGTAGTGGCCTATGGATTAGTCTCCTTAAATCCAGTAAAAGGATGGAGGTTCTGCAAGGAAAAAGTCATAAATTTGACAAAGACTTTAATGTTTTATGTAAGTCTAATTACCTCTGTGTGTAGCTGTTATGAGACCTGCTAAAAGTACTTGAATGGATGAAGCAGGACTCCTATTTTGCTGCCAAGAAAGTTGAAAATGTCAGCTCTAAATATTAATGGTTTCTTATCATTTTTAGTATTTACTTTGTTTTAGTTCATAATACAGTTACAACTAGGAACAGATTGAAAGCTACTCCGTGTGTATTGTTGTCCTTTTCTTCCTTTTAAAATGAGAATTTAATTTCCTAGATTTCAACAGTTTCCCAGCTCATCACAAAATGATGTTCCACTTCTTTCTTTTTCACAGGACAATGAGAAAAGACAGGTGATAACTGCTTAGTGATGGCTAATCAGAACCAATCTACGGCTGAGCTGATCCTGAATTTTGTGCAGCAGCAGAGGACTAATATTTAAGGGAATTCCATGTTGATCTGTAGTTAAAAAGAAATCACATTTTCAGCATACTGTGCTCAACATGCATATGTTTCACAATGTATCACAGTGAGCACAGACACATAATATAACACATCCAGAGTATGACTGAAGTTTTTAACATGCTTTTCTGAGGAAGGTAAAGTTATGACAGTTACATAAATTTTTGGCATAGAAAATAACTCTTTCAGCTCATGAGAAAATTTTGTTTGCTTGAATTTTTGTGAACAAACCAGAAAGTTTCTTTAGCAGATGCATTCCAAATATTTGGTATAAAAATATATTATTATGTTTAAAGTCTGATCCAAAAAGAAAGTCTGTGGGTTTTAAATTTTTTTTCTTTTCTTGCATTCTTATATTCTTCAGGATCAGAGGGTTGTCTGGGATTGTCTCAACAGCCCCCTATGTATTTGGTGATAGATTTCCTGTTCTTACTGATACCTCTAGATCTTAACAAAACATCCATAGTATTCTTTAGTAAGAGAAACAGAGTGAGCCTTTGTTCCTTGTCTCCTGAGTATGATTAGAATTTTATGAGTGTTGTACTACTAAAACCTCAGACACTATTTCTGATCTCCTGGGCCTTCCTGACTGACTGGCTCTGTCAGTCAGAGCAGGGTTTCCCAAGTCTTTATTTCTGAGAGCTCAGTTTTACAAAACTGAACTAAACAATCTGCCTGAAGCTTAGAAATTGTGTGTTATTTGCATAACTTTTTTTAACTTTTTTGGTCATTTTGCAATTTGCTTCTAATCCATCTGTGCTTGCACAAATTCAGTTCAGGACACAAATGAAGATGAAACCCCCAAATAATTCAATACATAATATTCTTGCCATTTTTCTTTGTCATTCCTTGACAACACTAATTCATAGAATACATCAGATATTGTAATTCTTACACTGGTAGTGTATTCTCTCTGTAAATGATTAATAGCACAACATGTATATGAAACTACCTGTGTCCAATAAGACCTGCTGAAATTCACATAGTTAATAATGCTAAGGCACTAGAACAGGTCACCCAGAGGAGCTGTGGATGTCCCATCCCTGGAAGTGTTCAAGGCCAGGTTGAGTGAGGCTTTGAGGAGCCCGATCTATTAGAAGGTATCCCTGCCTGTGGCATGGGGTTTGGAACTAAATTAAATTCAGGATCCTTTCTAACCCAAACCATTCTATGATTCTATGTACTGGGCATCTCACATTGCTCCCTGACATCTCAGTTGAACAACGCTCTTCTGTTTAGTCAGGTGATGTATAAGTCTGTCGTAAGCAGTTCCAGTACCTACAGTGACTGATACATGTGCTTTATCTTGTTTGCCTATTTTAGGATTAAAGGATAACCATCCAGAGGTATTTGTTTCTATTCACAAAAATGGGGACATAAGTCTTAATCACTGGGTAGAGTGCAAATCCTAAGTTTCACTGTCCTGAATTGTTCCCATGTTTATTCTATTTTGATTTACCCTATTAATAACAAAACAAAACCAACAAGAAAAAGCCCTTTATTGAGTCAGGTCTAGAGTAATATCTTTAACTATTGCATTTAAAAACAATTGCTCTCAGAAGTTATGCAGTGCCAAAAGAGCCCAAAACTCTGCCTATCTACTTCTGTTACTTGTCTGAAAAGGGAGAAGAAAGAAAACAATTATCATCAAAAACATTGAGATCTCAGCTGGTGATCTGGAGCAATAACAAACACATTACACTTAAGCAGGAAACAGCAATCTTTCATTCAATAGTTTCCAAAATCATACGTTAAGAATTTTGAACTTTCTTTTTCCCTGGTTTAATTGAAGACAAAATATTAAGAGATAAATCCATGAGATAATATATGGGGGTTTTTATTACTTAACCAACAGGCATCTGTTACTGAAAAACTACAACACAGTGAAGTTCCGGATCAATCCTTACAGTGAAATGCCCTCCACTGTGAACAAATAAATGGTATGTGTGAAAGATAATTAGATAGTGGCTTGGAAATAATATTATATCATCATAGCAGAGAGTCACAGGTCATGCCCATACTGTGCAACAGAGGGAAGTGCAGACTTCCTTAACTGGCTCTGACTGATTCAGCTCTGCAGCAAGCAGCAGGAGAGTTAAACCCAAGCTGTATTCTGTTTGGGCTGATTAATCATGCTAACAGGGATATAGTGTTACTGGGACTGAATCATAAAAACATGCTGGGTCTTATGCTGCACCATGGAGAAATGATTGCTTGAGCCAATGAGAATGAATATCTTTATTAAAATATTGCATTCTACAGCACAGTCTTTGTAAGTTTCATAAGGGACTTTTGCCAGGATTTGTTTTATTGCAACGAAATAGATTTGGGTAGGTTCTTTTTTTTTCAGGAGGAGTTATATGGGTGTTCTTGTTAAAATAAATTAAGGGATCTCTTAACTGGAAATGAATTTTGGAATAATCCAATAATTGATTCTTCAAATTGTAGCGTTTCTTGTGATAATATAATTTTAGTTTGCTTTGAATAAACTGTCATCTGATGTTGCCATACAACCTCTTTGATTTCAGGGCTTTGACACAATTTTCAAAAACAAGTCAGTTATATTTCATGTAGGTATAGAATCATCGAATCTTTGGAAAGGTTGGAAAAGTAAGATTTTGGAGTACAAGTTTTTACTGAGCATCACCTTGTTAGTAAACCATAGCTCTAAGTGCCATGTTCAGTCATATCTTGAATACTTCTACAAGAGGTGATCACTTGCCTTGGTGTCCCGCTACAAAGCTTAGCCGGCCTTTCAGTGAAAAAATTTTCCTAACATCTGACCAAAACCTACCCTGATACATGCTGAGGACATTTCCTCTCATCCTGTCACTTGTAACCTGGGAGAAGAGAGCGACATCCAGTTCACTACTTCATCTTTTCAGGTTGTTGCAGAGTGATACAATCTGCCCTGAGCCTGCTTTTCTCCAGGCTAAATTACCCCAGAGACCTCAGCTGCTCTTGATAAGCCTCACTCTCTGGAGACCTCTTACTTTGTTACTCTTCTTTCAACACAATCCAGAGCTTCAATGTCTTTCTTGCAGTGAGGGGCCCAAAAATTGTACAAAGTATACGAGGTATGACTTCACCAAATACAGGGGGATGATCACTGTCCTTGTCTGCTGCTTACACAATTGCTGATACAAGCCAGGCTGTCACTGGCCTTCTTGGCCACCTGGGCACACATTGGCTCATGTTCAGGGCTCATGTTCAGCTGGCTGTTGACCAGCATTGCCAGCTCCTTTTCTGCTGGGCCAAGTGCCAGCCACCCTGCCCCCAGCCTGCAGATCTACCTGGGGTTCTTAGGACCCAAGTGCAGGACCTGCCATTTGGCCTTGTGGAACCCCACGCAATTGGTCTTGGCCCATTGATCCAGCCTGTCCAGAAACCTCTGCAGAGCCTTCCTGCCCTCCTCAGGCTGACACTCCCGCTCAACTTGATTTTGTGCGCAAAATGACTGTGGCTGCCTTCTATCTCCTCATTCAGTAAGTTGATAAAGATATTTAATGTGACTTACCCCAATACTGGGTCCTTGGGAATACATCTGTGACCAGCCACTAATTGGATTTAACTCTATTCACCACAACTCTTTTGGTGAAGTTCCCACTTTTCCCAAGAATACTGTTATTTGAAGATTATGCAGTGGAAAAGACAATAATTTTCTATCTTGTCAAGACATGTCTATGTATGTAAGGGTTCCAAACAAAATAATAAAATCCTGAGTCAGAGCAGAACAGTTTCACAGCAATTCAAACACTGTGAATTCCTTTAGCTCCCCTTTTCTTGTCAATATATTGGAAATAGGAGTGGACAGACAGGCAGGTGACTGCAGTCTTGTGTTCTAAGCAGAGTTATTTAATAGTGATTATAAAAGGAAAAGGTGAGCTATTCTGAGCTCATACAATACTACTGCTTATACAATGCCAGATGTGTGCAAAGCACACAATTTTCCTTGTGCCATAATATTTGTTTCAGTTTCCTTAGCAGAATAAAAATTATACATATTTTATAGGCTTATAAATGTAAAACTTTCATAAAGTACATTCAGTAAGTTGCCAAATAAATCAGGAACATATTTTAAAAATGTATGAACAGTTGCCTGCTTTCATATATAAATTCACTTTAAAAAATCTGTATATGTCAATATAGTAACTGAATTAAAGCTGTATATCTAACCTACAATGCACTTAGCTTTTCTGTAAATCTTCTTCATTCAGAAAAACAAACCTTTAGGTGAGAACTTATGATAATGGAGATTCTTTCTATGGTAACTTTTTTTTTCACTTTGACAGTAGCCACAAAGTGATGTACAAAGTCTGAAAATACCACCTACATCAATATTTAATGAACTGTGATTGGTGACTTCTTTTGCTTGGTGTGCAGTAAAAATAAATATTCCCACTGTAATTTTCAACCTGTATCCATGTTTATTAACACAGCAGAACATCACAGGGGAAGGGAAGGGAAGGGAAGGGAAGGGAAGGGAAGGGAAGGGAAGGGGACCAAATGTAGAATCAGAAATCTATTTTACAAATAAAGCTGTTGCCAGTTCCATGTTAGTGTCCTCTTAGCTTCAGTTTTCTAGTTCTCTTTTGAATTCACAATGCTTATTCACAAAACCTGGCTAAAATCTTCCTAAATATGGGGATAGTTTTCATGTATGCAAGTGGTTGTTATCAGCATCAAAGAGAGCTACACTCATCAAAGGGAGTAAAGGCTGTATTTAGGGCTCATTGATGCTTTTTGTAGATGGCAAATTTCTACATCCTTTGCCATAGCTTAAGAGCACTCTGTACAGGGATGGGGACAGAAAACCACATTGTAATCCTGAGACTGCTTGAGTAATGGGCTTGTAGTATGCTACAGTGTGTGCTGAGACTGGTGTTGTATTGTCTTGCCTTATTGCCACCTGACACTATTCAGGTGTCAGGGGATCCATTTCCTTCTCTTTCTCTGGAATAATGACAAGTAAGATCCAGCCAAAGAAGAAACATGATAACCTGTCCTCGAGGGCTTCTTTTAATGGTTGGTACAATGGTTTATATTACTCAAGTAGGGCAAAGTTATTCAGGTGACAGCATTAGCCAGACCTTACAAATGTCTAAAGACAGCAGGGAATATTTTTACTTCTTGCTTTAGCCCTAGCACAAATGAAGTATATAAGCTTAATATACATAACTCAGCTCTTTACTGTTGGAAAAAATGCTTATGTTGTTATGATTCTCAGCAATTTCAAGCTGAAGAAAGATGAGCCTGGGATGATTCAGATGTCTAAATTGCTATGAAGGGCACTGTGGTTGACAATCACAAAGATGTGAATGCAACTATTCCCCTCTTCCTCTGAGTCTTACTTCATAATTCTGGATAGCTCCAATGCTACTGGAAGTTTATAATTTCTCTTTGTTGCTCATAATAAACAATACATAATAATACAGATCATCCTACTGAAATTAATATTATTTTTGTTAAGGTGCAAAATCATAATGAGATTTTACCCCATACTATCCCTAAAATCAAAATAAAAATCTATTGTTTTGAAAGAAATTTAGTGAGGTGAAAAATCGGACAGGATGCAGAACTCAAATAATTGTATTTAGTTCTGTGGAGCCAAGATGACTCTTTATTTCATGTTTTGTTCTTTGCAGAAAAAGACCTGGAATCCCAGTGGACAAGTTGAACATGAATGTGCAGTGTAGCTTTGCAGGGGGGAAACCTCTGCCTGAACATCCCAAGATGAACCAGTTAGAGTAATGCCATCATGTTCAGGGTGGTGATTTCTCCCCTCCTTTCAGCACTTGGGAGAGTAGTTTTGGGCTCCCCAATACAAGAAGGATACTGATGTAAAAGACTTGCAGGTGCAGAGTCCTCCTGAAGTTGCACAGTGATATGGCAAGGGGCAAAGGAGACACAAGATGCCATATAGGAATTTTCAATTAGATCTGGAGATGTCTTTTCCATGAGGGTGGTCTAACACCATGACAGGCTGCTGAAGAAATTGTGGAACCTCCATTCTTGAAGGTGCTCATAACTCAGCTGATCAGAGCTGCAAGAAACCTGATCTTTGCTGGCCCTTCTCTGAGCAGGTGGATGGACCAGATGTTCTCCACATGACCACTTCAATCAAACAGATTCTAAAATTATATGATTATATGATTACATGAAAACTTTCAGGTTTGGAAAGTTATCTAGTGCTGTTTCTGTGACACGTCATCTATCAAAGCAGTCATTTCCTTACAGAATTTTATCAAATCTGTCAAACATTACTCCCCCTCAGTGAATTCATGCTGACTATCCTTGATGATTTTCTTGCATTCATATGTCTGGAAATAGCTTCCAGGATTAGCTGCTTCATGAAATGTTGCATGTATCAACTACATTCCTAAGTAAGTTAAATGAATACATAAATTAATTAAATACATTTGCTATGTATGCAAATTCATATTTGGTTGAACACATTTGAGATATAATATCATTGAAAATTTATCATTTAATTCTAAGATTTAAGGTTGCAGATATACTAGATAAGTCCGTATCCTACAATAAATTGAAGCATAAATTTACGGGACACATCTCTAAGAAAAATATCTGTTAATAAATCACCTGTACAATATGCAATTCAATCATAGATTGGCATAGAAACTAGGTTCAGCATCCTCCTAGCAGAGAGAAGGCAATACAAAATCTTTACCATTTGCAAGCTGTTACTCTTTATGCTCTCAAAACTGAGGTTTACTGTCTAGAGACACTTACAGGAAACTAAGCAAAATAAATCAAGATGACTGTAATTCTTACCATGAATCCTTACCAGCCTCTTTCCAAAATAACTACAAAATGTTGCAATTGAGGGTTTGGCTTTACTGTATATTTTTGGTTTTATTATTACTTCAATCCATATACCAAATTCCCCTGTTTAGCTTGAGGGATCCTTCAGAGCTGAGCTAATTTGCTCAATATTGGTAAAGTGAATATTGCTCTTGCTCAGGATAATAACACTTAGGGGACTACAGCAAAACTTCTCATTCTTTATGTGTTATGTGATTTTTTTCCAGTGATTTCACTCAGCCTGGTTTTATCGAGTTTCAGTAACCTAAATGTGACAATAGGATCCAACCTCCGTAGTGCTGATAGATTGAGCATAAAAAAGTGGATGTGCTGTCCCATTAAGGGACAGAACATTACATATGTAAATATCACCATTGGAGATTGTGTTTGGGGATGAGACCCCACATTTATTACAATCCTGTAGTCAGCACAAGATAGATAAATAAATAGAGTTAGATAAATTCGGTCTTCAGTTTGTAACAAAAATTTTCCAACTATCAGTAATGAGAATTATACAACAATAAAAAAAGGACAAAGACAATATTTAACGAAATTAGCAGATTCATCTTATTAGTATTATAGGTATTACTTTTAATAGATATTATTTTTCAAGTATATATTTGATAATCCCAGACAGAATATGCCTAAATTACTATGATTTCAGCTTCAGGGATCAAGCTCTGTTATACATATGTAAAAGCTGTTTTAAAAATGAAAGTGGAATAGAATAAATTACTTTTAATAATTTCAAAAATCACCAATTTTAAATACTTATTAGAATAATGGTGATTTTTAAGTTAGACGATAATGTGATTTTCTTGTAACAAAACTAATTAGTATACATTTCTTTATATGGATTAATATATATTTTATATATTACTTGTATGGATATATACAATATTTTTCCATGTTTAAAAGAGGAGTTAATAGTGACCAGAGCGCATATTAGAAAAAGGGAGAGGTGGAAAGTGATAAATGGTGGAAGCTTAATTTCTGCTTTAATATGAAAATATTCCTAACTCTGTGCATCTCTATTCCTTGGTATGAAAGCACTGAAACTGGAGAGAAGGAGTGTTGTAATAGGAAATGTTATTATATTGAGACATGGGGACAGAACAGTAACACACTAAATAGTACTGCTTTTCCATTCAACTATAAATAATCTTTTTAAGGAAAATTATTTTATGTAATTTTTAAGGGGAAAATAATTTTTCGTGTTTCTGGGAACATATTTAGGAAAACAATTTGGTTATGTATTTTAAATACTTCAAGTATATAAAATGGAAAAAAAAAGCAACTGTTTAACCTGTTGGTTTTTTTTCCAATTGTGTCCATATTTTCACCCTTTGATGGACACTGCCTTGATTGCTGGATTTGGTTCAATATTATAGACACCCTGCAGCATCTAACTCCAGAATTCAAGGTTCTGTCCACCAAAGTATTAAATATATTTTCATATAAAATCTTTGCTCTTTCACTGCTTTTATTAAAAAAAGTTATTTTATGCATAAAGTGATGTAAAATTCCTTGAATTAATAATGGCCGAGAAAAACAGAGTATAGTGGATACTTTATCTATAGAGTAAAGTAGAAGGAAGCTAAGAGGAAATAATTGCATCTTAGGAAAGCTCAGCTGTGATATCTCCAGGAAAATGGTTGAAGGCGTGCCTTTTTTCACCTTATGTAATAATTTAATGCACTTAATAAGACATTATAATGAAATAAACATTATTATGAGAGAAGGTTATGAACATTTGGTATATTCTCTAGAAGATTTCTTTCTTATATTGATATTTTTGAACTGCAACAGATGAAACACTGATAGTTCAAATATCTTATTATTTTAAGATGTACAAGATTTGCCTCAAGCCACAACAGTGATTCTCAAAATGATAGGAAACATTTGATCAAATGAAAGAGACACTATCTATGCTGAAACAAAATATGTAGAATGTTGGAGTTTGCACATCTTTCTTGAACCATGAGGCAACACAGGAAGCAGAATTTCCTTTTACCTTCAGAGGTGATTACCTGTAGTCTTAGGGTAAAGAAATCTATGTCTGAGTCACAGTCCTTTAGCCTTTCATGTTGTTTCAGGAGGGTATCTACATACCATATGGGTAGCTTCATCATAAGATGTATTTACATTAAGTAAATTCTACATAAATAAAGTGGAATACAAACACAGCAGAAGGTATTTTGGTATTTTGTACTCATTTTAACCTCCTGAATCCTAGCTTAATCATGGCTGCAATTACTCGAAGTCTCTCAAGGGCTTTTGTGAGCTGTCCAGTTTTGGTGGTCAGAGAGAAGATAAAAGCAGGACATTTGGCAAAGAGAGTAGGAAGAAACATCCCCATTGTCCGAGAAACTTATTATGAAAGTAAAGAGTAACACTGGAAACAACAATTAAGATCTCTCACCTGAAGTTCTACCTATTTTATTCCATTTTCCATTCGTATAGATTTTTGACTTATTCACTTTATTTTGACTCTGATCTAATATTATTTGTCTAAACAACTTGTTTGCACTCCGAGATTAGCCTAATCCTGTAGTAGAGATCACCTTGTTACACTGGTTTTCCTTACAGCATCCTTTTCAATTTGTTGTAATTTAACCCCAGCCATCAATTAAGCCCCACCCAATTGCTCAATCATTCCCCATCAGTGGGATGGAGGAAAGAACTGGAAGGTTAAAAGTGAGAAAACTCATGGGCTGAGACAAAGACAGTTTAATAGACAAGGCAAAATCCACACATGAAAGCCAAGCAAAACAAGGAAATACTTATGTTATCCACAGAAGGAAAGGGCACTGGTACTACAATACAGGAAATTCCTTGTTTAAATGGCATGGCTCTTGTCCTCTAGAATCAGGTCAGAAGGATAGTTTTGTCACTATGTGAAGAATATGAGTAATAACTTTATGCTGAGTAAGTGAGCAGGATGATGAAACATTATTAAATGGTTTAGAGAGTACTTGTTCTAGGCATGCAGCTAAGATCCCACTTGGCGCTGGAATGAAAGCCTTTAAGTCTCATAGGAGTTTTCCATTAAATGCAATGGGTTTTGTCTCAGGCCTTAGAAAAGAAATTGATGTTTTTCGTTTGTTTGTTTTTAAATGTTTGTGTGTGTGTGTGTGTGTGTCTGTGTGTGTGTGTGTGTGTGTGTGTGTGTGTGTGTGTGTGTGTGTGTGCATATATCTCACAACAATATCCTTCATTCTATTAGAAAGTCATAACATAAAAAAAAAAAAAAGAGCATTGGGTAAGGGATAAAAAGAGACCATTGAAGTATAAAATATATTAATTATCAAAGACTGAACATCTAGAAACCAGGAAATATATGTGGCAATTATACTATAAGCCACTGTATAAAACCTATGCCATGCACCTTTCTTTTGCCTTTTCTTATTTCAGTTTTCTGTGAGTTGATACCTAATATTTGGTATCCAAGAGAAACAAATATATGTGGACTTTTTATCTTTTCTGTGCTTCTCAAAACCTCAGGTATTTGTGAAAGTCTTC
This sequence comes from Dicaeum eximium, assembly GCA_013396995.1. Taxonomy (NCBI): domain Eukaryota; kingdom Metazoa; phylum Chordata; class Aves; order Passeriformes; family Dicaeidae; genus Dicaeum; species Dicaeum eximium. Next base: position 993,154 of record VWZP01006608.1, read on the forward strand.
AGCTGCCATGAATTTCAAAATGTAATTAGGTCAAACACAACATCATGGCCCTAAAATTCAAAAATTAAGAATTTGTCTACTGTTTCAAATATTTGGCAGATGGGTACCGATTATTCTGCTCGACAGCAAATCAGGATTCTTTGACTCCAATATCAGAAGGCTTAATATGATTTATTAAGATTACTCCATTTTTCAGAAGGCTTGGGCTATTATGTGCCCAGGTACAGAGCTTAGATGCTTACTTTTTCATGCTCAGTACAAGAATGCTAGAAAATGCTTACAGTTCAGTGATAAAAATTCTCCACATCATTGGCTAAGAAAAAGAAAACCCACATCCCCCATACCGAGAGACAGGGCAACCAAACACCACCTGTGTCCTTGAAAAACACAGCTCAGAGATAGGTTTATAGAATTCTGTGCTGAGAAAATGAGCTTTTCCCTGGGAAGAAAACTTCTGCAGGCTTGCACCCAGGAAACCCATAAAATGTCCAGATAACATGTACCCATACTCCTCCTAGTTCTAAGGCTACAATCAGTTTTTGAAACACTAATATTAAATCTATAAGACTAAAAACCAAAAGAGCTGAAGGGGAAATTCACTTTTTCTTACAAAACAGCTCAATGCTAAAGATTTTCAGCAGGTTATAAGAAAGTAGCTACTGTGATAAGCTCTTTGATTCACATAGAATGCTTTTTTTCCAAGGGTCTCCTTTACATTTCAATAAACGTATTCTAAATAATGTTTCATTACATTTTTTATATCTAAAATATGGTATAGAGTTCATATTGTATATTCTTTAACTCAAATTCAATTTGTTCTATAAACAGAATTTGTTTATGTAACTGATTAACTGGCATCAAATTAGGTCAAACACTGTTGACACAGTTTGGAACTGTAATTGGTTTGTCTAATTGGTAACTATAAACCAGAATGTAATCAGCTCAGAGTAAGTACACTGTGCACTATTAACGACTAAAGTTTGGGATCTCTTGGGAAAGCTTTGCAAACTGCATGCTACAAACAGGATTAAAAGTCTATCAGCCTCGCTGTGCTGTTCTGAAATTTATTTTGTAGAGCCGGCCATACAGAAGTGTAAGAACATTTTTTTGTCAAACAGCAAGCAATAATGTTGACAATTCTAACTTGATGTGGAAGCCTCCACCTAAGAGAACAGATTTTAACATTATATCCTTTTCCTTACTGTAACTGAAAAATAATCTTTCAGATCTATTCCTGGCTGAAATGTGATCAAATTATGTGTTTCCTTTAAACAGTTCTATCTCTAGTTAATAGAGTTATGCAGAGGTGCCAAAAAAACAGGGAATTTTAAGCCTAAAAATCTTTATGTCAAATTATTTTAAAAAATTTATCTGCCTGCTTGTTTGGGATGATCAAGTATATATTCTACTCTCAGGACAAAACTCACAGTGACTAATTTGCAAAACCTCATTGGTCTGAAAGTAACATTGTCCATATGACTACTAATTGAGGCTATACTATTTCTTTGCACAAGTCATAAATTCTATGGATATGCAAATAAGACTAGAAAGAAATTCAAAGGGTCATCTATCTGTGTAAAAATGGTGGGTTTTACCTACGTTTTTCTAACACTCTCAAAATCAAAGATTACACAACATTCTTAAAAATATCTAGATTTTATTATGCTTTTCTTTCAATGTCCTTCCCTTGATTTATGAATTTCATTATTTCATGACATTACATTTTCTTTCACCTTCTTGGTGAGTACCTTCCAACTTCAGAGTCAATTCAGAGCACCTTTGTGATTTGATTATTGCTCCTTTTTATCAATTATTAATAATGTCTTTCAAACAGGAGTGGGGTGAGCATTCACCATTACAAACCCTGCCCAAATATAGCCAGCAAGCTCTGAGATACCTCACAGAGATTCATAGAACCACAGACTTGCAGGGTTCTCTTGTTCAAATCCCCTTGCCATGGGCAGGGACTCCTTCCACTAGACCAGTTTGATCAAAGAACCATCCAACCTAGCCTTGAATATTTCCATGGCTGGGGAGTCTACAGCTTCTCAGGTAAATCTTTTCCCCTGCCTGATGACCCTCACAGAAAAGGATTTCTGCCCAACAGCTACTCTACACTTGCTCTCTTTCATTTTTAAGCCATTATCCCTTTTCCTACCACTTTCTGGCCTTGTAAAAAGTCCTTCTCCTGCTTTCTTGTAGGCCCCCTCCGAGCACTGAAAGGCATCATATCAATGTACAGTTACAAAAGTTATTTTCATGTTTCTGTGGTCAGGTGTGTCAGATCCTTCTTGAAGTTCAGGACTTAAGTAACAAATAAACAAGAGAGACTAGACATTCTAGAGTAGCAGAGCAACATTTTACTACAAGCCTGGGTCAATTTAATTTAGACAGTAGCTGTCATCCAAAGAGAAGCCCTACCTGAAAGTAGTGTCTGACAAGGTGTCTGGGATTGCAGTTATACTTGGGTAGTTTTCTGCCCTCTTTCTCCATTAGTCTTCTTATGGGATAGTAAATGTGTGGAGACCTGTATAGTGATGAATAAAACTCAAGAATATATATTTGTCTAGTTGTACTGTGTAAGCATTTTGTTGTAATTAGAACACAATGAAACATCTTGTTCTGGGCTACTCATTAAATCGTGGCTATCAGTTTAATTTAAATTTCTCAGGGTTTGGGTTTTTTGCTAAAATCCTTCTAAAACTGATAGAGGGAAAATATTGCTAATAATCAATATTTTTCAAGTGAAGATATTATCTATGTGTGAGTATTAAGTAACTTAAATACTAGATGCTCAAGGTTAAATGTTTTTTAAAGTTTCCAGTTTTCAGAAAAGAAAGAAGTCTTCCTTATCAAATCAGGCCTTTTATGAACAGAATAAGAGCCTGTACTTTTCTTTTTAAAAAGAGTAGTTCTTGTAAACCAGCACATAAATATATTCATTAATATTTTAAGTTGGAAGTACTTCTAATTCTTTGATTCAGGGTGTAAATTCATATAGGATTTTCCAGTCTGTGGGGCACAGAAATAAAATGCAATTAAGACAAAAAAAGAAGTCCATAAGGGACTCTGAGAGATCATCCAGTCCACTGAATTTTTCCAGCAGAAAATTGAAATATGTTGAAAATTTGTCTGTAGAACTTTTCACAGTATGTACAGCCTTCTATTAATTATTTCATTTATAGATTAGAAAGACATCAGTTCCTATAAAATATAAGAATGAGGATTTTTTCTTGTCTCGAACATTTTAAAAATTAGTGAAGGGACGATCTTGACCTGAACTGTGACACATTATCTCTCTTTAAATAAAACAATTTTGAATATTGAAGCATCATGTCATATCTAACAAATCAAATATACTCTGAGTGTTAAGCCTCAGTAGATTTGTTTTATTTGTTCATTTCAGTTTGCCTAGAGTCCTTCAGGTTACAGATTGCTTAAATCCTAGAATGTACCGTAGCTTGGAGTGTATAAACCAAACATTCAAATTCTCTTTATCTTCTTTACATAATACTAATTTGTTTGCTCTCAACTCTAAATCAAGAAAGAACAGTGAAATATTAATAATGCCCATATTATTCACCGTGTAAAACGTATGCACCTGACAGGCATTTGAAGTGTTGAATACAATAGACACATTTCCTTAGGGCCATTTCCTTTTACTGCTGCATCTGCTTCAATTCATGTATATGCATTTGTCTCTAGAGGGGAGCTTTCTGGTAATCAGTGGTCTGAGAGGGTTTATGACTCACAGTGAAGACAAAATGGAAGGGTCACAGCCTCACTAGGTAGTGTCTACAGGGACTTTTTTTTTTTAAGGTGTCCTTGTCAATACCTTTATGAAGCAATTAATAATTTTACTTTAAGGACTGTCTCAAAAGGGACCTCCAGATGCCATTTGTCTTGATAATAATACATATGCACTCACGGGCATAACCAGATTTCCAACACCAAGTAAACAAAAGTACATATGTGCTATGAAGAACCTTCTGAGATCTCTGAAAAATAAGCAATAAAAATACCAAAACCAAACAAAAAACAAGAGATTAGTTTTTAAATTAGAAGTAAAATGCCTTTGTACAATGTAACTCCTTTCAATTGTAGCTTTGTAATGATTTGGTCTGATTGTTTAGGATTAGGTTGCTTATTACCTGTTTCTTATTGAACATCTTGTACATGTCCTTTCTATTGTTTTTTTTCTTTTTCAATCAACAGTATAGAAATAGCCCTGCTTGAAATCAAGACTCCCATAACTCAAAATTCTATTAGAATTTGGAATCCAAATTGTGTCTACTGGAGACATGATATTTGGAAGGTGATGAAAGGACTCCATGCCAAGAAAGCAGTGGAGAAATATGACCAAACCATAAGTCTGAAAACTGTAGGAGTGTCCTCTTTGCCACAGAAGCAAATGAACAGGACTCTAACAGGGAGGTAATGGTGAAAGGAATAGGAATATAGGTGACATTTTCCTAGATTGCTGATGAAAGGAAAGATATTTCTTTCAAGGTTATAAATGCTGTGTTGCACATTCTCCCTAAGAATGTATTGCCTTCTCCTGAAGAAAAGGGGATAGGTGGACAATAGTTCATTTGACAAAGTGATGAGATATTATCTCTGAAAACAAATTTTCTGGTCCAAACAGCAGAGCTTTTAATGATACTAGATAAAGGAAAGTGGATAAAGAGTAAAGAAGGTATAGAAACAGAGTAAAGAAATGACCGTCACACTCCTCATGTGAAAACAGAATGACCGGGGGTCCATTTCAAGTGTTGCACCACAGAGGCATCAGCATGGAAAACAGAAAATGAAATAAAAATTCATTAATTGTGCAGAGTTATGATATCAGTGGAGTTAGAGAGTTTTCATTAAATAGTACAAATGGCTGGAGTGCTGCACTGGATGAATACTGGCTCCATTAAAAGAGGATGCCAGCTAGCAAGAATTATGATATTTCATGAGGATTAGTTGAAAAGCAATGGTAAAGCTAGAGAGAAATATCCATCTTTCAGGTGCTGAGTCCTCCTGATGGTGCACAGTGATAGGACAAGAGGCAGTGGCCACGCAAGTTGCCATATGGAAAATTCCAATTACATCTGGATATGTTTGCTGTGAGGGTCATCAAACAGCAGGAGAGGCTGTTGTAGATGTGGAACCTCCACCTCTGAAGGTGCTCATAACTCAGCTGATCAGAGCCATGAGCAGCCTGATCTATACCAGCCCAATTTTGAGCTGCTGGATGGACTAGATGACATCTAAAGGCCCAATGCAACCTGTGTTATTCTTGTTCTCCAATAATTTTGCAATAATTAAGAATTTAGATGTATGTGATTTTTGAGAAATGATAGTGCTATTTGCCAAGGAAATTATTCAGTGGGGTTCTGAGTTTCCACTTTCCTGCTTTATGCACTTGCAGGTTGATCAGTAGTGGTTCCAGTGATGTTTTCTAACAATAAAGGAAAAAGCATATACAGTACAATAACTTGTTAGTTACCACCTGCTTTTACTTTTCCCCATCTTCTTATTATTTCCAAACTCTCCTTTGGATACAAACAAAAACTATTAAATTCATAGAATATAATAAGCTGTATTTATGATTGTTTTTTTGCTCTGTGTTTATGCATAGCAGAATTTCCTTATTTTTATCTAATATCTAAGTTTTAATGGAAAGTCTCATAAATATTTTAAGCTCTTTTACTGAAAGTTTAAATAGGCCAGTAGGGTAGTGAAGTATAAATAAATTATAATTATTAGCTAGAAATAAAGGTATTAGTACCTGAGTCACTTTAAAACTAAAGCAAGGTATTAGAGAGTAGAAATTAAAGAGTTCTGTAAATACAAAACGTAGTAGCTGTGTAAATGTAGCTCTGTAAATACAAAACACAAGTTTTAGTTTCCATACACCTGTTACTTCTGCAATAATTTTAACTGACATATCTTACTTCTACATAATACCAAGATTTGGAATTCATATTGGGTCATTTTCATGAGAATCTACTCCTCTTTTTTCTAGGTTTTAGGTTATGAGCTAAGTGTTATAATTTCACAGTTTGACTACAAAAATAGATCTGAAAAATACTGCGTTTGAATTCAAGTTCCCCCAGCGAAATGATAATCTGCTGTGTTTGGTTTTTGTTTCTTTGTAACTATAGAGGTCATTGGTGACCCCAGCACTCCTCCTGCTGTGATAGACAATTCCCAGCACAGTCAAGTAATATTAAAATTTTGCTATCAGTCCTGAGAGATACAGTGCTTCATTTTCCTCTTCAGTCAGGGCAGCAACAAATGGAAATTGTATCTAGGAAATGTTTTTTGGTCTGTTTTCTTTCATCATTACCATATGGCTTCACCAGGAAAAACCCACTGAAGGGTTTCATGTCATCTTTACTAATCACTCAGACATCTTTTAGACCTGATCTAGGAATCATTTTTACTTACTGACCATAGTTTTGTTCAAGTCAATGACGTATTAGGTTGTCTCTTTCCATTTGTAAATGCCCAGGTTTCACAGAAGGTAAGAAACATGGATTTTATTTATTGTATTTTCCCCAGTAATTATTTGGACCTGAAAGTTTTCTGCAGAGAAGGTAACAGCATTGGGTTCTAATAGCTGGTATCTGATGAAAGGCATTTTTCCTCTTTTCCCAGACTGTAATTTTATTACTTGTCAATTTGTTGGCAGCTAACACAGTTGGCTTCATAACTTGATATAACTCTTGGGTTCTAGGCCAGCCCACGCAGTATCTTTTAATAATTTTGTAGCAATTTGGGGTTAGAATCATAGAATCATCAAGGTTGGAAGAGACCTTTAAGACCATCAAGTCCAACCATCAACCCAAGCACTACCACTGTAACCCCCAAAGTAGTAAAACACATCATCCAGCAGCAGATCCAGGTGCCTCTTAAACACCTCCAGGGATGGTGACTCCACCATCTCCCTAGGTAACCTATTCCAAAGCCTGAACACCCTAAAAGTGAATTTTTAAAAATAATATATGGTTATATATAAATAAAGGTTATATAGCTTATATGTAATTAAAATTTATAGGACTTTAGAATGATTTCAATGTCTCCAACAGGTTTTTTAATAAATCTACCTGTTTCATGATAATCCATGATAGGAACATGCCTTTTTTCTGGTATCGCCTCCTTAGGATTGAAAGATATATTTTTCAAGACAAGCTTTTCTAGTGATTACTTATCATCTTATATTCAGTCATCCCTGGATCTTTAGAACTGGAGCTATTCCAAAACCTTTTCTATTACTATTCTTCATGACTGATGTCTATTTATCAGCATGATCCACAGCCTCTAAAGAATTTTTTAAAACTTCAGATCAGTTCTTAGCATGATATGTTGAATTCTTCAGCTTTACAAAGTGTCTGCAGCTCATTTTTTGTTTATATCAGTATAAAGATTTGCTGCTGTTCTTGACACCAAAAAATTGAATTGAGAAACATACAGCAAAGTGAAATTGATTCTGTATTTAAATTTGACAGTTTTTTAGATACCTGTTTTGGAGTTCTGAGACAAGCATAACATTTAAAATATGAAACATGGTAAAAAGAAATATTTAACCTTAATAATCATCGATATCATATAGAAAGTACATCTGTTCAGGTATATGTGGAATTAAATAATGTGACAAAATTTCATAGCAAATAAATCTGAATTTTTGCATATGGTACATCATAAAACTTACTTTACTGGTTTCTGATATGTTAGGAGAAGATAACAGTTTATTGTTAACAGATAAACCTGCTGGTCATGAATGTAGCCAGGAATATAAATACCACATAATCTTTAAAATTACTTATAAATTAAAAAATATATATAATTATGAAAAGAAATTTTTTGCAATTTCAAAGCCACACTGGATATTACTTGAACTCATTCATATTGTTTCAGAAGGTGGAATAGATTCTTATGGGTTTCAATATGTATTTGGCTTGAGCTAGTAATATTACATTAGAAACACCGAAAAAACTTTGAAAGTACCAATGTAGTATTTGAAGCTGAGATTCATTTCACTTAACATTAGGTATCTAAAAATTAAAGATCTCACCCCAACTGCATTGACTCCACAGACACTAAAGAAGATCCTCATTGCACTGATCAGAAACATCTTTTGGGGTAAGGTAAATTATTTTCTGAAGGAGCTCATATGAAAAGAGAAGACAAGTGAATAATTAAGCTCCCTTAAGATGGCAAGTTTTAAACTGAGCTAAAATAAGAGAATACAATTCTTTCTCAGAGCCAGAGGAAAAAAAAAATGACACGTCCTAAATTTATTTAAGGTACTAATTTAATAGTTTTGCCTCAATATGCCACCAATACAGTGTAATTGTAGTACATCGGGTATTATATAACATTGCAATGTTATAAATTCAAACCTTCATCAGGCTTTTACTGTGGATGAATTAAATGTTAGAAGAGTAAGTTTTGGCAGCTTATTGTCTTTTGGCTTTCTTTGGCCTTTCTTTGGCCACTAGAGGCAGAGTGTGATCGTTCCCATTTTTTTCTCAGGAATGGGGTAGCACCTGGAGATTTCAGTTTTGCTTTTCTGTTTAACTCATGTCTGACTGTCAGACCTTTCTTAACCTATTTAATGAATAAAGAATAATGATAAATAGCTGATTATCTTCACCAAGAACAATAAAGAATTTGTATAAAGACTCTAACTCTGTAGTGATCATAGGTAGACCTCTTGTGTCTACAAGGGACAAAACTAAGCAGAGTTAAAAGTCAAAGTGTGGTTTATTAAAAATAATCAAATATCAATCCAGCTGAATTTATTTCACTATTCCTCTAAAGGAAGCAAATTTAAAAAATTTTGTAAGACATGAAATTTGCCAACATATTCAAAATTCATCATTTTACCACTGAAGCTGTCAGTTATATATTATAAAAGTAAATATGTCATGTGTTTATTTGGTTTTGTCAATGAATATTCAAGTCTTTTTTTCCAATTGTAAAAATTTTCATTCATAAAACTATCAGGAATAAAAAAATCAGTTATATGAGTCACCTGATAGGAAAACATTTAAAAAATACAATTTAAAATTCTGTATCTTCATTAGAAGACCATTCTTTTATTAGCACAATGTCTAAAACTAGCATGTAAATTAACTTTTGGGACAAATTAGTGGAAGCAGTGAAAAGGATAGAAATGGAAGCTACTGTGGAAAGTGAATTAAAATGGGAAAGGAAATTAGCTGTGGCACTGCAAACCACAGGGGCTTTTGTGCTGTGTGTAGCTGTGTCACTTGCAGTGCCAGGGCTGTATTTGCAGAGCTTACACTCCCAGCAGCACGACTGTCTGCCACTGATGTATGGCAGAAAGGCCATCCTCCTAAACACATGTAAATACATCATTTCTGAGACTAAATGGTACTAACACAATGCAATAAAAGGAATTAATCTTTACCCAGAGTATTTTAGCCAAAAAAATAGGACTATAAAAACTGATTACATGAGATTGCTGCTTTATAGAGGGAAATAAAATCTTCTGTAAAATGTCCTTTGCTAGGAGAAAATAAACCAAAGGTGGTCAAGTAGTGATTAAGTGACATTTTTGAGAGGACCAAAATGAAATGTATTGTTAAATATTAGAGTATTTTAAGGTGGTATTTGCAAAAGATGAGCATAGAAACTGCTTCCTTTCTGTTTCTTAGTCTTAACTGTAGTTGAATCTCTCTGTGTTTCTAGAGGATTGTCTTCTGAAGCCCTTAGAGTGAGAGTGTCAATCTCCCTAGAAGATTTATTATTGAAGAAATTTTGTTTGGTTAAACCGGCACATTTCTTCAAGTATGCCAGAATCACGACACTGCTTTTGTGCCTACCAGATATTTTAGCTAAGCAGGAAGAAATACACTGGAATAGAAGCAAATAAGCCAATAGGAAGAAAAAATATTAAAGAAGAAACATGATTAATGTTTCCTTTTTCCTGGAAAATATATATCTGGGCAAATTCCAGGCAAGATTCTGGTCTATCAGAAAGTGAAGGGTAGGAATGTTTTAAGCATGATGCTCTCCCAGGATAGAACTGCTCTTTCAGGTAAAGACTAAGATAAAAAAAGTTGAATAAATAAATAAATAATAGAAATAGCCTGGCAATAATTTACTGATACAATTCTCCATTCAGATCAAGTAGATTATAGACACTGAAGTATTTCAAGGATTCTGACTGAACAGTGAATACCAATTTATGTCAAGTTTGAAAATGCTACTTTCTTATTCAGGCATTTGTAACCTTAATTCAATGTCAGAGAAATAATCAATATTAAGAATATCTTATAAATTTTAAAAAATAAGCAATTTATTCCATTTGGGTAATGAAATACAAATACATGGAAGGAATGAGAAAAACATATTAATATGGATAAAATAGATTCTGTCTTTGGACATAGAAAATAGAATAGAATAGAATGATCATCTAGTGATCATCCAGTCTAGCTGCCTGACCAGTTCAGGGCTCACCAAAAGATGAAGCATGTTGCCCAAATGCCTCTTAAACTCTGGCAGGCTTGGGACATCATCAGCTCTTTAGGAAGGCTGTTCCAGGGCGTGACCACCCTCTCTGTAAAGAAATGCTTCCTAACCTTCAGTCTAAACCTCCCCTGGTTCAACTTTGAGTCATTCCCATGTGTCCTCTCCCTGGATCCCAGGGAGAAGAGCTCAGCATCTCCCTCTCCACTTCCCCTCCTTAGGAGGCTGCAGAGAGCACTGAGGTCACCCTTCAGCCTGCTAACTAGACAAGCCAAAAGTCCTCAACTGCTCCTCATCATATAAATCAAAACAGATTTCCTTGCACCGTACTCAAATTTTGTTTAACATGGATATCCTGTAATCACATAATACATATGTGAAATAATTAATAAAGATGTTGAAAACATTAGAAATATTGTATTTATTATGTATTGCAGCTCTGCATTTATTCTAATGATAGTTATTTTTATGTTGGAATGAATATCACTAATTTCACCATTCCACTCTATAAATTAACTCACTTAAAAATATATTTTTTCTTTAAACCATGAAATGCTTAACCTTAAAAGGAAATCTGTAACTGACAACGATCAATCATTTGAGACTACCATTTCAGGTTTTAAATGGTCCACAACAAGCTTTGAGATCTTGTTTAGCTCCATTTGTTCTATTATCTCTGTCTTCCCCTACAATGATCACTCTAGATTTGCTATTAAATATATAATCATAATAATGGTATTAATATCTGACTAGAATTCAGAATTGTAGAAGAAAATATCTATTATGCAGTGACCTTTATGGATAAGCATTGAAGGCTAAATGTTAAGAAGGTACTTGGTCTTTGCCTGGGTATGATTGATTATTGTGTTATCACATCCTGTCTGAATTAAACAAGTTCATGTTCTACTGCACAGAGCAAAATTTTCCATATTTGTGATGTGTATATCATATTCACGTGCTTTAGAATTTGTGTATACAGATAATTTGCATATGAAGTCAATTAAACTAAAAGAATTTATCTAAATTCACATATTTTAAGTACACTTGCTGTAAATACATTATTTAATTTTATAATAAAATATTTTTGCTTACCATAAGTAACTTCTCCTAACTCACTATGCATTTTTTTCATTCTTGTTGTGTACAGTAAGAATAACATTTGAATAAAGTTTAGTAGTATAATTTAACTAGTTTTTGAATTCTTCAAACTCATTCACTTTCCCTTGTATTTTTATTATATTTTTCCTGCTGCTATAAAAATTTTAGAAAACTAGAAGATATGGTAAAAGACAAATAGTAGTGAAATTCTGTGCCAATAAATGAATAGAAATATAAGAGGAGGAAATTACCAACATGCTAAATCTCTTGTTCTTAATCCAGTCCAAGAGATTTTTTGCCATTATGGTTAAAAGGCTATAGGCCTGTTATACCAGTCTGAAAGTGTAAGATCTTGGAATTTATGTGGACTTATATTGATCTGAAACAGTTTTACCTGTTGGTCTGGTAATGGTCTGGTAACCAAGCGATTGTTACCCAGCCTATTCCACATTAAGGTCAGAAAAACTTTATATAGTCTGATAAACCTAAGCAGTTCCATAACAAAGAACAGCTTGTAGACATAGGATATTTTTGTGTGTACTGGTGTGCAACTCTTTATCAGGAAACATATATGAATGAAAAATGTTTTAAGCCCCAAGAACAAGTAGGAAAAAACTGTCTCTATGAGCACCAAAACTTCTTCCTGCAAACTCAAGATGCTTAAGACTGTGTGAGACAATTTTTCTCTACTTTGAACATTGGTGCTGCTGACCTTAGGATGCAGGAGAACGATAAACCTTGTTCTCTCCATACTCCACTGTAAACTCCTGATTCCACAATACTTGCCAATTTAGTACCAAGGAGCCAAGGCTCATCTCTACTATGGCAAAAGTGGGTAGTTTTACCTGAGATTGCTGAAAATGAACTGCGAGAAAACCTGTCAAAGAACAAGAAAATAATGTTGCAGCAACAAGGAAAACTGTTGACATAGGATCTTTAATAATTCAGAGCATCAAAAGCAGACTCCAAAAAACTCCAAGAGGAAAATAAATAGAACCCTAAAGGGAAAATAAAACCACCAAAAATCCAACAACATCAACAACATAACAAACAAAGAAGTAACTTCCCCCCCAAAAAAAAACCCAACAACAAAAATACCCAAAACAAATCCAAACAAACGTCCCCCCAACCATACAAGAAGTATAGAAAATAAAGCAAGGGGTTATAAAATTATTTGGTCAGTTGAACAGTACTTATTATTCATTATACTTAACAAGTATATTGTTGGCTTATTATTAATTATACTTAACAAGTATATTTTTGTAAGATTCTAGAATCAAAAGCTTGCTGAACTGAAGGACAAGGCAACATTGTTGGAATCATTGTCCCCATTCCTGGGACAAGGAAAAAGAAAGCACCAATGAAGACAAGGAGCAAGGAGGACTACGGTAAGGAAAAAAAGAATCAAAGACAGGAGTCAGAAAGTACGGATTGTTTTTGCAAGGATGAGGTAAAACAAACAAATAAACCAGACCCCCAAACCCAAAATCAGAAAAGCTAAGACAATAGGAGTGAAACCCTTAGAAGCACAACTTCCATCAAGTGGCACAAAGAAAAAGAGAAACCACCACCAAGTCAACAAGTGATGGATTTCATATACAGAGAATAAACCACCAGTCAGGCTAACAGGCTGGTGCTTTGTCTCCTGACTGACTCTTGGCAGGCAACTAACTGCAGCTCAATTGCCTGGACCTGAGATGGACTGACAGCTGCCATGTTTGATGCTTCATGCTTCAGAAACCCCAAGTGACTCTTGCCACACATTTTTATTTTACTTTCCCTTGTATTTGCTGCTTTAGAATAAATATAATCTCTGAATGAAGCTTTTTTTCTCATGAGTGAGACATCTAAAACATTTTTCTTTCCTTTGAATTATCTAATGACTACCATGGTATAAATTCAGGACTAGGATTTTAATTCTGTCCAGCCAGATTTTGCTCTCTCCCCTCTGACTACATAGTTTTTAGACAAAATATCTTGCGAAACAAACCTCAACCAGCTGTCTTATCTTATTTAAATATTTAATGATCTAATGGAGTACTGAAGGCAGCAGAAGAAATTTAACAGCTAAAAGCAACTTGATGAGGGAGTCATATTTCCATGGAATGAAAGATAAAAGGAGGCAAAGGAGGAGATAGTTTGTTACATTGCATTTAGTTATGAAATAAATAGTGTATAAAAAGGGAAATATTTGACACTTGAAGCTTTGGAAAGTTTACAGATTGAAAAATTCACATTTATTCTTTCTGCAACTGTAAAATGGCTTCAGAATTGGAGGAATTTTTAGAAGTGTTGGAATATAAATTAAATTAAAGCAGTACAAATAAAAGAGAAAAGAAGTCCAGTCCCATAAAAAAAGCCACAAAATCCTTTGTAGCTAGGACATACTAGAGCCATTCCATCATTCTGGTAGGGCTAGAGTGAAAGGATAGTTTGGAAGAATTACACAGTCATGGACTAAATGCTGCTAAGCCTAAACAGCAGACTAATTTTGCTGGGCTAATCCCAAATCTAGAGATTGTTCATTTTTCATAAATGCAGGTGGAATAATTTGTTTCATCTCAGATTTTTTTTTCATATGTCTATAATCTTTTCTAAAAGACCAAAGACAGAGTTGCTGCATTTTGTAGACTAAAAATATTGACTATACAATACCATGATTTCCATGAAAAAAAATCAGGAAAAGACACACTTGAGAACCAAGGTCATATTCAGTACCTGTGCAGGTGTATAAGTATCCTCTTGCTTGTAACAAAGTAATTCTAGGGGAATATCGGATGCTACTATCTAAAATAGAAGATAACAAAAAGAGTTATCTCAAGATCATTCTAGTCTAGCTCTTGGTACTGGCAATAATTATAAACCTTAAAAACTGACCAAATCTAGGGCCTTGTTCAAACACTTTCGTAATAGCAAAGCCAGGGGGAAGGACCGTGTAAGTGTTAAACTGCAACTGTGGGTTCTGGAACAGTCATTTCTATTAAAAAAACTCTTTGAACAAAAACTTCCTTTAAAACTTCAAATATTTGTAAAGAGTGCAATGGTATTATGGCTGTAAGTTATCTTTAAAAGGACTCATCCAGAATGTTTGTCTAAATGAATTGAAAAAGTGGTCTGAGAAATAAATGGGAGGAGTAATCCAGGACCCAGACTCTGTCCTGAAAATGAAGCTACAAAATTTACTTTCATTAGGACATTAAAATCAAGAAGTATATTTTGTATCTTACAAGAAAAGTTTTAGAAGGAAGAAAGAGCCAATATATCTTAAAGGAAAAAAAAATATATCATTTTGAAAAGGCGTGTTATAAAAATCTGTACAAACTCTTACAGAAAGTTATGCAAAAATTTTTCTGTTTTTCTCCCAGAAAAAATATAGTAAATTATTGATACCTGAATATTTGAAATAATACACAGAATATTTAAATTATTTAAATTCCTTTTAAAATTATGCCTTTTGGTTTTAAAATAAATTAATTACTTTTTGCCCATTTTTTCAAGTGAAATAAATTATTTCTCACTCCATTCCTGACTCTATATTGTTTGCTTAGTATGAATGAAACCAGCACAGATAAGGAGTTGATGTGAAAAAAGAGAAAACTTTGCTGTTATTTCCTAAACTTTACTGAATTCAAAGGCCAATGAAGTAAATAGAAATCTTTCCATTACCTTCAGTGAGCTTTTGTTCATACCACAACTTTACACTTCAAAGGATAGCTGCCACTCATCCTTTAAGCTTTTCCCCTCTTTTAGGTGGCATAACTTTACTTATCTATATGCCTCCTTTTTTATATTTCTTTCAGAAAATCTTGGCCCACTTTTCCTTTTTTATTACAGAAGATTTAATGGAAAATCTAGCTGATACAATTACACAAAATAACTTTCTGCGCAGCAAGATGCAGACTTCACAACTTTTTGTGAAGGACCAAAACCCATCTGTACTCTCTTGTCCACAAGAGATTTAAAACTTTTGTTTGTCCTGATGTATTGGTGATCTGTTTTTTGGTAGAGGAGTGGCCACAGAGGTGGCTGCTGTGAGAAGCTGCTGGAAGTTTCCCCCATGCCCAGCAGTGCCCATCCCTGATGGCTCTGAAGATGGACGTGCTGCTGGCCAAAACTGGCGAATGAGAGAGGTTGGTAACACCTCTGTAATGACATATTTAAGAAGAAAATCAAAACAAAGGACACACAGTTTTTTCTTCTAGTCAGAGGAGGAGGAGGTGAGAACATGTGAGGGAAACAACATGGAGACACCGAGGTCAGTGGGGAAGGAGCAGAGGAGGTGCTCCAAGTGCCAGAGCAGAGATTCCCCTACAGGCCATGGTGACGCCATGGTGAAGCAGCTGGGCCCCTGCAGCCTATGAGGATCCATGGGGGATGCAGAGATCCACCCCCAGCCCATGGGGATCCACGAGGGATGCAGAGATCCACCCCCAGCCCATGGGGATCCATGGGGGATGCAGAGATCCACCCCCAGCCCATGGGGATCCACGGGGGATGCAGAGATCCACCCCCAGCCCATGGGGATCCACGGGGGATGCAGAGATCCACCCCCAGCCCATGGGGATCCACAGGGGATGCAGAGATCCACCCCCAGCCCATGGGGATCCACAGGGGATGCAGAGATCCACCCCCAGCCCATGGGGATCCACGGGGGATGCAGAGATCCACCCCCAGCCCATGGGGATCCACAGGGGATGCAGAGATCCACCCCCAGCCCATGGGGATCCACGGGGGATGCAGAGATCCACCCCCAGCCCATGGGGATCCACAGGGGATGCAGAGATCCACCCCCAGCCCATGGGGATCCACGGGGGATGCAGAGATCCACCCCCAGCCCATGGGGATCCACAGGGGATGCAGAGATCCACCCCCAGCCCATGGGGATCCACGGGGGATGCAGAGATCCACCCCCAGCCCATGGGGATCCACAGGGGATGCAGAGATCCACCCCCAGCCCATGGGGATCCACGGGGGATGCAGAGATCCACCCCCAGCCCATGGGGATCCATGGAGGATGCAGACACTCACCCTTAGCCCGTTGTGGAGGTGCCCACGCTGGTGCCTGGAGGAGGCTGTGATCCAATGGGAGACCCAGTGGAGAGAGGGCCCTGCTTCCAAGCTGGAGCAGCCTGTCCTTGGAGGACTGCACCCCTGGAAGAGAGGCCCACACCTCAGCAGTTTTGGGAGGAATGTTTGCCCATGGGAGGAGCTCACGCTGCAGCAGGTGTGGTTTGGCTGCTGCTCCTGAGAGTGGACCCACATGGGGCAGTGCACGGAGAGCTGTGTCCTGTGGGAGAGACCCCACGGCCTCGCAGGGGAAGGACTCCTATTGTGGAGCAGTGGAAGAAAATCTCAGTGATGAACTGACCAAAACCCCCATGCCCTGTTGTCCTGGTTTTGAGATCACCCCAGGACATCTGTCTCCCTGTGCTGTCAGTGGGAAGAAGGGAGGGGCTGGGGAGAAAAAGGTGTTTTAAGGGCTTATTTTGCTTCTCATTAACCTCCTCTGATTCTGTTAGTAATATGTTTGCTTTGCCACCTTAAAGTTGAGCCTCTTTTGCCCTTGAAGTGTTTCTCTTGGTCCATATCTCACTCATGAAACATTCCTTAACTTTTTTCTCTCCACTGCTAAGCTGTGGCAGGGGAGGGTGAGCAAACGACTCTTGTGGGTGCCTGGCATTGAGCTAGTGTCACATCACAACACTTGAATACCACCCAGAAACAGATGCTTATTTATGGAAGAGACATTTGTGAATTCTACTAGACTCCGCTACCCCTCTTTGTCTGAAATATTTATATTGTCATTTAGAAAGGAAGTGGTACTCTCTAGGATAATTGCATAAAAATTAGGAAATTTTGATTATCCTCTTTTTCTATTTTTTATAATAATTTTTATACTAATTTTTAAAATTAATTTCTTTTAATGAATACTTTAATGCAACATGAATTTCATCATTATAAAGTGAAAGTGTATCATCCCAGATAGATGGCTTAAAGTATGACAAGTGTTTTGCCAGTATGATATTTCTTACAAAATAGAAGTAACTGAGAGCAAGGGGGGGGAGATATCACAGTAGAAATAATAATTAAAAAAAAAATCCGTCCTTGTCAATAAATGTAGTGACAACACCCTTTAATTTACTTTATGTCAGCTAAAATGAGTGACTAGAAGGTGTATACTTTATGTATATGTAAATATATCTACATATTCACATATATATTATATGTATACTATATGTGGTTTGTGTTCAAGTAGAATGAAAGTTAGATTTAGACAGAGATATTTTAAGCACACCACTTGGTACTGCACTGAGACAAAGGAATAACTTCTTAGTATAAGACGTTGTAAAGAAAACCTAAAAAAAACCTTAAAAATACATGAGTCCTTATCCAAAATTACTTTCTGCTGTACTCAGCTATTAGTTAATGCATTAGCAGCACAAATCTATCAATTATTTTCTCAGCCTTCCTGTCTGTACTTTACAGAGCACTTTCGTAGCTAAGAGGAAAATTTATAAAAATAGTCACAGAGTTCTTTCAGAAGTCTGTGAGCAAGTCAAATTCATATCTTTGATAATTATGAAAGATGTGGTATTTAAGTAGGACATATTGTAAAGGTAATAGCTAATTAGAGTTCTTGGCACCATTAAAACTTAAACAAGTTTAGTTTTCTAATGAAAAATAGGCCCATTAATTTTAACTGTAAGTTTGTTTCTTTTAACTATGAGAGTCTTAAAAAATGTATTGCCTTTTTCCACCAAATTATTTAAATCATTAAGCTATATTTATTTATGTCAAAATAGAAGCCATTATGAGAATTTTTAATGTAAAGTCTAAATATTATTTTTTATATCATTATATCTATAATTTAACCACAAGGATAAAGTTTTAGAATAATAGCATGCAATACAGTGTAGGAATAAGGGAAAAGAAGCAAACATTGGATCAGATCCCTCAGGCACATTTAGGTGTCTCTCTTACCCAACAAAATGAATTAAGCACCTATATGCTTTTGAAGATCTGGTTCTTAAAAGATTGTTGTACTTTAAAAGAATAACAAAAATCATGTGTTACCAGGGAAGTAGAGAGGGAAGTTGCAATTACAATTCTATTTGCCCAGAGAATACTCACTAGACTCTTATGTCAAATAAGTCTAGTTTAAAAAAATAATTACTATTATTGCCAAAACTTGTGTGTACCTTGATGCTTCAGAGCAAAAGTAGACAAATTTTTGTTAGTTTCTCTGCGCTGCTCCTTGAATTCCTTGTGGACTGGAAAGGACCTGTGCTTCCAAGAGAAGCATGACCTGTTTACCCTGATGACTGAGACAAGGAAAGGAGTAGATGTGGAACTGCTTTTCTCTGCCTCCTTATTATGTCCTGAACAGAGCAAATCTTTAGTCTAATGTCCTAAATCAATGATGTGAATGATGTCCAACTACAGTGTTTTCTTAACTATTTGTTCATATCCCTTCTAGAGAAAAGCTCTCTAACATGTTATCAGCTATACTAATTTCCTTGCAGTTGAATGAAGGCATCTTGAACAAGCACCACAGAAGGGAAAGTTGGAAAAAGTTTAAATGATCCACAGTCATCCACTTGTCTGGAAGGCTCTAGAAGTTCAGCCTCAGACTTTATTGGCATTTGATCCTTTGAAAAAATAACCTGATATTTATCTACAATTTTAATAATTTACAAAAAAAAAAAAGTCAGTTTGACTTTATATTTTGAATTTAATTTTAAAAATTCTATACATTGACAGAAATTCCGGGTATAACTTCTGTACTGTGATTTTGTCCATTTAATTTAGTCTCTTTTTTAAAGTTTTTGCTTGAATCTTTATGTATAATATGCTAAATTAATTAAAATCAACTAAATTTGTGTTTATTCAAAGGAAAATGCACATTTAGAAGAAAAAGAGCAAATACTCTGCAAAATGTGTAAAAGATGGATAGCTTAGTGGCTGCAGCAGCTACAATACTGCATTCCCAAAAAGTTATGCTAGGAGACTTTAAATGAAGTAATCAATGAAAGTAAAAGTTCTCAAAGTTCTTGAGAAATGGTAAATCTGATTAAGAGGAAAACAACAGGTCAAGTCAATATAAGGTAATCTTGAGTCCTCAGATTGGAGAGACATTCACGCTTTCAAAGTTTCTCATGCGAGGGAAACTTAGTAAATGCAGTCTTGTCCTAACTGATGCACACAGAGGAGTCCTGATAGAATAAAGAATCAACAGGAAAAGTCACTTTTTTCAGCCCTCTGAAAGTGTAATTTGAATCTAACCTATCTCCCTGTTGTATAGCAAGTGTTATCAGTTATGAAAAACTCCTATCAGTTAATAGGAGTGCTTTACTCTTAATGACTGAGAGTTAACCAAGGCTGCCAGAGTTTCCTGCAATGGCTATATTGATTTAGAGGGACAATTGGAAGCCAATCTAGGATTAAGTGAAAGAAATAAAAGTCTCTGGAGAAAAGAGGTCTTGCAGTTGAGATGATATAATACTGCTATGAGTTTCAATTTTGTGAATGTTCACACCTGCAAATTAGACACATGTGATACAGAATTGACAGGTTTTGTAACTAAAGATGCATTTTGGGTAAAGGAGAGTTATTCCTTGATGACAGTGAAGACAGTGAAAAGAGTATAAATTGTAAGTGCTATAACAAAACAAAAAATAAACCACCAGAAATATCAAAACTGCTTTTGGCAATTTAATATCTAAGAAATAAACAGGAGATACTGCCAAAATGAAGCAATATATGATATTTCACTGTTTGCTGTAAAAATATTTTATATTTTTAATGTTCATATGGAAGGAAAATTTTATGTACTGAGAAAAGGAAGAGAGAAGGTGAAAGAAAGGCTCAAAACCTTGTTACTTTGGTCACTATTCAATATTTAAAAGCTTATACCTTAGTAAAGTCAAAACCAATTTTGTCTGAAAGCAAGGTACTTTTAAATGAGAATTATTTCCAAGCCAAATTCCATCTCAAAGCTCTCATCCATTTCAGCTCTAGGGCTGTTTATAAAGAGGTTACAGGCTTCTTCCCTCTCCCTCCTGCTCAGTAATGGTAATAACAGATTTTCTTCACATTCCCTGCATTTGAATATTACAGACCTACTTTTGATCAGACTTTCTAAACAGCTGAACATCCATGCAAAATAAACAAGAAAAATGTCTAAACTGAATGATTTTATGATTATATATAGCTAACACCAAAAGCAAAAGATCCTTATATTCTCTTCTTGTAAGAAGTGCATACCATTCCCCAAGATGTTTTCATCAACATTTGAAAAATAAAGTCGCATTTTTCTTTCAACTGCATTAATTGATTTAATTTTTTTAAATGAACCAAAGCATAAAAATAAATGATTCAATAAAGAGTAAAGGAATTAGAAATGTATTGTGGGGGTGGAAGAGAGATTTAATTTTTACTGCCTCGGAGAAAAGAAATGATAGACATACATTTTTAAAAGCAAGGTTTCCAGGCAAAATACTGCAGCTGACTAATTTGTGTATATAAGATGTTATTCCTACATTATCTGCACCTAATATTATGTTTATTATACTTCCACAGACTTAGCATATTCACATATCTTTTGTCACCTAACATCCTTAGAAACTGATTGAATATGCAATCAAGGGATCAAAAATTTTAAATTAGTTGTCTCTAGAGCTATATTAGTGTCATCTACTTTATTTAGAAAATAAAATTTAAAAACCCTCACAGCTTCCAATTATTTTTCTTAAGAACTTAAACAGAAGCAAGCAAACCCATTATTTCTTTAGACACAAACAGAGGAACACTTAATATTAAAATGTGCTTAAACACTTGCATTTTACAACCTTTATAGCAAAGTATTTTATATTGCATATCTCATTTAAAGCATCTTATCTTAAAAGCAAAGGCTCCTTTTAAAATAACTGCTTCTTTTGACCCTACATTTTGATCACTAATATCAGTTACCAGATTCAAACTGAGTATCTAATGGATGATTCTTTACTTAATTTTTATTGTGATAGTAAGCACTTATGAAATACGGAACTGATGAATCTAAAAAATTTTATGATTTGTATAGAGCAGTCAAGTCATACTTTTCAGATTCTTGGTGAACATTCAAAGGCTCTGGAGAATGTTGTTTAATGCTGGTGCCAGGTGTTGACTGGATGCTTTTACAGTGTGGATATTCTCATATGCTAATTAATGCTATCTTAAGCTGACCAAGAGACTTGACCAGTATTTCCCCTTGCCTCATGTGTTGTTAACTACTATTCATTAGTGAAGGAGACTGTCTTAAGGCACCAACTTAGACTTAGATTACTATTTGTTAGGTAAAGTCAGATAATGTGAATCTCATACAGTGTGCCCATGACTCAGTTGGAATATTTGTTTAAACTAAGTCTACAAGTCTATCTCATTAATCATATTTTCTTATGAATTATTCATATAATGTTTCATGTGATCTAATTACAAAATATCGACATCTTTGTCTAAATCAAGCTAGGTGTAATTATACTTTACTGGATTACAGGCAATTAGTTTTATTATTACTGCAATCAACAGTACAAATGCAGAAAAAATAGTTTTTCAGATCCGCTATATTAACTGCATTTAAAATGAGGGGAAAACTCTTAAAAGCTTGTTTTCAAATTATATCTCTACAAATTCATAAAAAGTGATTAGAGGCCTGAATGCAATACTTATGTTTCAGAAAATTAGTTACAAGTAAAACTAAATAATATCTATGACAGTAAATCTGTTATCAATGAAATAGAGGGTAGTAATTAGTTACCATGGAGATACAAATAACTTAATTTTACATTCCAAATATAAATATTTATTTTAATTTCTTTTTAATTGTTAAGTGAGGAGTCAGAGCATGTGAGAGGAACAACTCTGCAGGCACCAAGGTCAGGGGAGAAGGAGGGCAAGAAGGTGTTAGCTGACTGCTCTGCAGCACAGTTGAAGGGTAGAGTTCAGGACTCACAGTGGTTGAACCTTCTGCTTGGACTGATGTTGTTACACCAGCAAAAGTGTGTGATGTGCCTTGTGCAAGTGGAGCATCTCAATGCTTTGCTTCATACCTTGCTGAAGCCCATAAAACTTTGATGTCAGCCAGAGTTATACTGTGTGCTGTATGTATTCTGCTAATTTTTGCTATTTGTGCATGGCCTTAACAACCAAGGATGGGAGGCAAAAAGGATGAGCACTTTGAAGGAGAAAATGAAGATCCAAATACATGACGTATTTGTAGTAAAGAATAGCTGAAAACTTGCAACTGAGAGGCAAAGTTGTTGGAAAGTGATATTGCAGTTCATTTTAGGTAAGTCTGGAGGAAAGCAGAAGACAAGGAATTCAGTATAAACTTTGTGGCTTGGAACTTGGAACTTCAGTAGATATCACAAAAATAAACCACCACTTCCAGTCAAACAACAATCAATAATAACAAAGAAGGCAACAAAAATTATCTGCTTCAGGCTAAGGTGTGGTGGAGTGTTGTTATTTAATTTATTTATAGAAAATTAAAATATGACATCATAATGTCATATTAAGGATGAAAAAAATATTATTATAAAGGCCTAGACCTGTAAAACAGCAATATCAAAACTCTGTTGGACTTGGGGTTGCATTAAGTTTACCTAACAAACTTTTGGTACTGTGTGACTGCAGCAATGGCTTCTGTGAAAGAAGAACAGAAACTATTTAGACTTTTGAGAAGAGACCAGAAACATACGTGTCAGATAGAGCAAATTTCAGCTGTGTCCAAGATGCACCAGACCTACTGGACCAAAGTCAAATGACACTGGCAGTCTCTTTGTGCAAAATTTGTTTAAGAAAGGTTAAATAGTGCTGAGTGGCAACTAGGAGAGAGGAGTGAGAAAAAATGTGAGGGAAACAGACTTGAAGAAAATCACATTAGGGAAGAAAGAGTGGAGAAGGTGTTCCAGGTGCCAGAACAGAGAGTGCTGTGCTGCCTGTTGAGAAGACCGTGGTGCTGATGCTGTCCCCTTTTAACCCATGGAGAGGCCACATCAGAGTAGATTCACACTGCAGCCCACACTGAAGTAGTTGGAAATGCACTGAAAGCAGCTGCCCAGAGAAGCCCTAAATCCAAAATGATTGTCAGAAAAGATAATTTTCTCAGCTTTGCTGATAAGCAATAGCCAATAGACAAATAAAATTAATAAAGAGGAATTTTTTAAAGAATATTGAATAAATTAACTCATTGACATCCTAAAAAAAAAGACAAAACTGCAGAACTGCTAACAGAATAATAATGAAACACCTAAAATATTTAAAGACAAGAAAGGCCCAGGGTGTATGGCTGTGGGGGAGAAGAGATATGAATAATAGAGAAATATGTGGATTATTATCTCTGGCTATAATTAAACAGAATATTTTGCAATTAAAAATCAGGTTTAAACATTTGCAATTTTTTTTTTTTTGCCTTCTGAGCACAGGGGAAAAGGAATCAGAACAAAACCCAAATTGCTGCACATTTTTTTAAAAATAAGTTATTCAACATGAGGAAGTCTTTTGGTGGAATGACTTCATTTTATTATTTTAATCCATTGTATCTAAATTGTTGCAGTAATCTTTTCCTTTGTTTATACCTACACATCTGTATGTAGATAAAACCACAGGGATCCAGACCACTGCCTGGGCACTGCTAGAGAAGTTTTAGTACAAAGAGAGTAATAAACAAAACTAATCAAATGTAGGGATCACATTCATTCTTAACAGGAACCACTAATACTGGTGCATATTTCTGGAACCATGTGTGCTGTGCTGAGTGAGGTTCTTTATCAGCTGTTTTCTGAAATAATTCAATTAAGGATGTAGAGATAGTACTGAGGTCACTTCATCTCTTGATAGTTCCCTCAATCCCTGAAGGTTTTTTGGTAGCCTAGAAGTATACATGAGATTTCTGCAAGACTCTTTAGAGAACTCAAAGTTTCAAGTTCAGATTTCCAATTCTTCAGCATTTCTGAAGTGCTGAAATTACTTTAATTTCTTCATGTATGTCACCTGTTCCCCTGTTTTTATGTGCTTTTTTCCCCGAGGTGTATGACTTTCATTATTTAAAGATTTGCAGAATTTTCTTGTTAAAGAAGAGACAGATTTATGAGTGCTGATTTAATTACAGATAAAGTGTATATATTTTACAGATGTAAAATATTTCCTGATATCAGCTTAGAAACTACCGAGTGGATACTTACACTTAATTGTAACAAAATCTCAAAGACTGCAACACACTGGCTAAAAGTGAGATAATTTTTATCACTTGAATGTAAAACACAATCAGAATTACAAATATCTTTCTGGTAGACAGAGATCTTATAAAAAAATAGTAATGTGAATTTGAGGTGCAATCCTACAGATAGAACAAAATGCTTTCCATTATGCTTTTCAAAGTACTTTTTTGTTCTGGAAACTTGTTTAATGCCAAGTTTTCATTTTACCAGTATTCCATTACTATGATCTCGGGATAAAATAAGGACAAGAAAAAATTGCTAGAAAATATATAGAGATGAAACCAAATCAGCTAGAAAAATAGAAAAGTTTTATCCTTACCTTTTTGATTCACAAGCTATATAAGAAAACTTACTATATTATTATAATTATTTATTATATATTACTATATTATTATTTATATTGCTGTATTATTATAATTACTATTATAATTATAAACTATATTATTCTTATTTAAATCTTTCAATATTTTATAAATATTTGTATGATAAACACGTTGAATTCCAAAATAAAGAAATTTGAAAAATATTATAAGGTGGTTTGTGTATGTTTAGAAGAATTTCAATGCATGTGAATATACCAAAACTTGTCCTGCTACCAAAATTCAATATTATACATGCAAAACTTCTACATAAAACAGAAATAGAAATTAAAGGAGGAAATCCTGTGTATAAAATTTATATTTTCAACATTTGTCTTTGTACAGTTTGTGCAGTTTATAGAACTTTGATAAGAAACAAATTGGAAAACTGAAACATTAAAGCACAAGTTGACATTTTGGAGTGCAAATTAAACGTGTGTATATGTGTGTTTGCATATGGGTTTTGTAATAAATTAATGCCATAACCAACTTTTTAATCATTAATATTCATTCAAGGATTCAAGAAAGACAGGACTTCAAAGTGTTGCCAGAGCATCATGAGGTTTGTCTTCACAGGATTCCTCTTGACTTCATAGGTTCTTGTTTCTAGCTGACATTACAAACGACTCATTAGCTTGGTGCCAGGAATTCATGCAGCATATGTAGCAAAGGATGAAGCAGGATCTTATCAGGCAAGTTTAAAAAAAAAAACTCAAGAAGTGTAATCTGAATCTATGTTAGAGGGAGAACAAGAGTTGAGTAGTTATGCTGTTGTCAATTATAACCAAAATTTGCATTTCAGAAACTAACACGCAAGGAAATTCGCCCTTAGCAGTTGTACTCTATTATAATTTAATTTGTCTTCCCCCATACAAAAAAGTGCTGCAATGCTATATGCAAGCAATGTCTTTTTCTCAACTAATAATAGCTAATCTGCTGTCCTTGGCACTGAATTTTAGTTCAGACAGAGCACTGCTCACAAATGCTGAAGAGCAAAGGTGAAGGTTGTTATTTCAGGGTGATGGAGGAAGTAAATAGTGATGGAAGACCTGCAATCTACTCTTATGTAATGTATACTCTTCTCCCAGGTCACATGAAATGTATCGTTACTGTCTCTTAAAAATATTACCTCTGCTCTGCTTAATAAAAAATTAAAAATTAATAATTGCAGGATTATTACTTTTTCCAGGAGCTGCAGAAATTGTGAGTATGCCACCATACTTAGATGTTTAGGCATTGTCATTTGCACCTTTGGAATTTGGGGATGTACAATTAAATAGAACTTTGGTCTCAGGACCCCTAATTTGTCCTATGAAGTTGCATCTTAATTCCTTCAGGATTTTAGTGGTGTGTGTTTTAGATTTTAGGCATTTCTTATGCCTAAACACGATATGTTTCTCTCACATAATCTCATTCCTCTCTCCCAGTTTGTGCTGTGCACCATTTTTACCACCTTCATAAATGCATTACAC
This sequence comes from Dicaeum eximium, assembly GCA_013396995.1. Taxonomy (NCBI): domain Eukaryota; kingdom Metazoa; phylum Chordata; class Aves; order Passeriformes; family Dicaeidae; genus Dicaeum; species Dicaeum eximium. The sequence goes on from VWZP01006608.1 coordinate 1,019,830, forward strand.
CAGAGGTGCTCCCACCATCGCTGATGGGCTTGGCCTTGGCCAGCAGAGGACACATCTTAGAGCCAGCTGGGATTGGCTCTGTCAGACACAGGGCAAGAAGCCACACAGAAGCCACCTCCTGAAGGTCCTCCACTAAGAAAACCTTGTCATTCAAATTCAATACCATTAAATGAGCGTCAAAATTGGGCATTTTTTGTTGTTTCCAACAATTTTTCAAAATTCAAACATTTTTAGAGAATTGTTTGCATAGAGTGTATGTCATATGTTCATGAGGACCTCATAGGTAGGATATGTTAAGAAAGCTTGCCTCTCCATATGAAAGTCAGAGTAAATTTCTATTCTATGCTTAAGAAAACAGGACATTGTGATGTGTATATTCTCTGATACATTACAGACAGTTTCAAATAGCAGGTTGTCAAAGAAAATTTATTCACATGCAGGAGAAAAAAGAATTTCCATCTTAACCTTGACATTCACACGTAATCATCAGTCTTTTTCTTCTGAGATTCTAATTCTCTATGCAAACTGATAAATTAAAGTGAGAAAACCTAATAAAAATCATCAATAAATATAGTCAATAGAATTGATCAAGAATAATTTCTAGTTTTAAGGACACACTTCATTTTAGAAAAATATCTGAACACTGTGAAAGACTGTATTTAATTCCAAGATTTAGGAAGCTGATCTCTGCAAAATATTTGAGTGTTTCATCATTAAGTCGTAACTAATTTTAATCTCAAGGAAGGGTTCTTTCCTCAGTCCACTTTGCTGGAAATTTGATCAAATGAATAGGATGGACGAAGGAGGTAAGCTGTAGCAGAAAAAAATATTATAACACAATTGAAGTACATCACTCAGGACCTCAGAAGGTAATCTTATAAATCTTGGAAAAAAAAATTATATAGTTGCTAATTTGTGTTTATAAAATATGTTCACTCTAAAAGTAGAAAAAAACTCTTGTAACTGTAGGGTATGTGTTGTTGTTCATTTTGCCAAGTTATATATATGCAGCAATTAAGGTTTTGTTCATCTGTTGGCTTGTTATGTTGTCTGCTGTATGACTACAAGCTGTTAAATCTAGCAGTTTCTTGAGCATACAGAGGGAAGTGTTCAAAAGCTTGAAGCGATCTTGTTTAGCAAAATAATGTGAAAATACAGTAAACAGTGTAATTCTTGGTAAATTTCATATTGTCTTTTTTGTGACAAAGCAGCAGATATATAAGCAGAAGAGAAGAGAAAAAGGGGCTGTAGGTCACAAAGGGAAAGAATAAAGCAGATGAGTTCTTCAGGAAAGAAACTTAAACAAGGAACCTTACAGAAAAGGATTTTGGGGACAATTGACAGTGGAAGAGGGCAAAAGGAAATTCTACAGGGAATTCACTTTTATAGGCTATTTGATAAATTAGTTGGTGATATCTGTTTAAATAGAAGTTTGTGCTACTCATTAGAACCAAAAAACTGAAGAAATCAGGCTTTTGCCAAGTAATGGTGGTGCCAAACAGTAGGATAAGAGGCTATGGGCAGAAATTGATACACAGAAACTTTCACCTGAGTATGAAGAACAACTTCCTTAAAGTGCGTGTGACCATGCACTAGAACAGGTGGCCCAGAGGGGTTGTAACTTCACTAGAGATATTGAAGAACAATCTGGACATCAACCTATTTAACCAGATGTCTCCACCAGTGGTCCCTTTCAACCTTAAAAATTCTATGATTCTGTAATTTAGGTCCTACTCTCAAAATGTAAAGTCTAGCTGAGCTTGCGCTGAAATCATATAGCTCAGGTTATATATGAAAAATTTTATGACGTGAAATTTTTTCTTGATACATTATTTTCCTGCCATTCCTATACTCTGCTGCTCCCGAGAGCATTTCTTGTGGGTATTCATTTGCTGTTCACACTCCATGACAAGAAAAATTGCTAGGATACTTGTATGAATTTGCAAGAAGGGAAAAATATCCAGTGGGATTTTGACAAAGTGACTTTTAGTGAGCCTGGACTTTACTTATAAGATAATGATAAATGATGCATTTTGTAAAAAAAATCTGAAAATATGTTAACATAAATATAAAAATCTTTTCTTTTATTGTTTACAATCTTCTTGTTGTGTTTCATTTTGTGATGGCAAAGTGTATGCTACAGCTGTTCTGCACCAAAGAAAAAGCTTAGATGGAGAAAGCATCCTCCATTTTTAGAAGCAAGGAAAGATAAGAATTATCTGTTTATTAAGATGTGGATCTGACCTACATGTCTTAAAATACTACTGAAAATACTGTATGCATTAATCTTCAGCAGTCATGCAGCTCTGATAACATGGAATGCACTAGTATAACCTCAACAATAACTAATGATCAGCTTAATTAAGTTTTAAAATAACTTATAATAATATTTTAAAATATTTATATGAAGCCAGTCAAATGGAAGTTGGAACTCAATAGCTGTATCTTTCTAAAACCTCTGTCAGACAAAATGATTCATCTTTAGTCAATGATTAATTCCTCCCTTAGGAAGAAATTTACTCTCAGGTAAATAGGATGTATATTTAAAAAGAAGAGACAAGTTTGTGTATTCTTTAACTATATTAATATTGCTCCTCCCTCAAGCTATAAACCACTTAACAAAATCTGATCGAGTACAAATTGAACTAGGCTCTATTTTCACGCTTGCAAATTGTGCAAAAGCCAATCTGTTACCAATGTCTGGGTCTGTAAGGTTGTATCCTTATAATTTAATTTTTAATATGCAACTATTAACAGGATACTGATATTACTAATACTAAAAACTCCATAAATCTTTAATATAAGCATATAAAATACTTCATTTCAAATAAATAAGAAAAATTCAGTCTGGAAATAGAAATGAATTTCCAGTTGATTTCCATCAGATTCCTTAAAAACTTTGGCAAATACCTTTAGAAATGAAAATGCTCCTGACTTTATCCAATGGTCTTTGTTATCTCCATCCATGGTAGTAAATACTCTTTAATAATTATTATAAAATTAGTTCTATTAAATAGAACACAGAATGATAATTTTTTTAATGTATCATATATAAACTGGTTATAATCACTACTTGAAAAATAAAATTTTCTTGGTCTATATACCCTTTAGCATTGGAAAGCCCATAAAGAAAATATTTTTAATGCTAATTTTGCTCTTGCTTAAAAATGTTCTGATGATATTTGCAAATTATAACAAAGTAGTTTACTTAGAGCATATTTTCCAAACTGTCTTTGTATAATCATCTTTTTTTGAGCCTATATCTAAATAAGACATACATTGTGAAAGGATATGGCATAAAATCCATTATCAGACCCTTAAATATAGACATAGTAAATATCAGATGCTTGACTATAAAATGTGATCATAAACAGTAATGGCAAACAAAAAGTTCCTCAGGGTTTTGCAACCAGGGTGTTCTCAGCCTGAAGGGACTTTAAAACCTCACTTTTCACTTTCCAAGAGAGGTTTTTACTGCAAACCTATGAGCTATTTCTGCAGGAAGACAGAACAAGTAGATCTATTTCTGTAAAAAGAATTACTGTAGGTAAAAAGTATAAATCTTTTGGTAAAGGAAAAGCACATAGAAAGACTTTTAAGATCTGATAGGTCAATCGAGACATGGAGAAACCAGGCTGCTGAAGTGTGTCTCTATTTCACACAGAAATCCCAAATAGCAGTAATAATGGCCTTCAAATTCTAGGAACAAAAAGTTGTGCTGTACAATGAAATTTAAACTAAAGACCATTAAAATGATTTGCACTAGTAGAACTAACAACAAGTTCTAGTTTATGAGCTTAAAAGTAGAGGGAACAAAATCCTAGGGGACTTGGGAATTCAAAAATTTCAAAATTAGTGGAATATAAACTATTTTGTTTGAATTTTTGGGATATATTGATACTGTCTAAATTTTTTTTTTCCTCTGTACAGTGGGAATTGAATAAAGATGATGAGACCATCCATTTTGAATTAAGTTTACAGCATGCCCAGACATGATGAGTATAAAATATTCTTCTGAACATGAAAGAAATACTTTATCTTCAGCTGAAAAAGTGAGTTTAAGAGGTACAGCATCCTTCATAGATACAAATATGTCAAGTGAATATTTCCATAGTCAAGAAGGTAAATACAGGGCAAGTCCTGATAATACAGTAGGCCTGGTTTAGAGGTTAAGTACTCCACAGGTTTTCAAGATTAATGACACGCAGTGGTTAAAAAATCTATCCAAGTTGAAGCATTCACTAAAATTACTTCCTTTTACACCTGCTTCCACTTCAAACTTCATTTAGTCAAGGCATCCTCTACCGTTCCCTTCAAGTGCTCATCCTATTTCTGAGAATAGTTTTCAATACAAGGGAGAGTGTTGAGAAATATTTGATTATATGGATTCTCTGCAGAAGGTTGAGTCTTCAAAATACAAGAATTTCTCATGGTTTAACCCCAGCTGGCAACTAAGTACCACACAAATACTTGCTTACTCCACCCCACATCACAAAAAAAATGGGAGGAGAATTAAAAAAAACCAACAACTAATATCTGTGGGTTGAGATAAAAGCTTAGTTTTAATTAAGGGAAAATAAGAGATATAGAAATCGTAAAGGTCTTTGTAAAGGAATTTTTTTCCTTCATTTCTGCATGTCAGAATTCTGGCCATACCGGTGAATAAAAAGTGTATATATGTAGTACATATATGAGTATATAAATATATATATATATGTATATATATATTTATAAAGTTGTCACATATCAAAAGAAAATATATAAACTGTATTATAGATTGTGGTTAGTTGCAATATGTTATTAGTAGCATGTAATTTCAGCTGCAAACTTTACAAACCAGATCTCATTTTCAGCTAACACTTTTGGATAAAGACCTTATCAGAAATGATTGCAGCATCTAATAAGTGTGCTCAAGAAATTTCATCCTACAACCTCTAAAGACTCTGCAGAACAAGGTAGATCATATCATGCAGTTTTATGGGTATAGTATAATATAGAGGAAGATAGCTTGCACAGTCAGTCTCTTTTGTGACTCCAGCAACATACTTTTCCCAACTGATCTCAGCCTAATACATTGATAGGAATACTGGAAATTCAGAGTGATTTAAAATAACTTATTGAATATTTTTCCATAACAATTTAAAATTAGGCTAGAAATAATAGGTTAAAATCTCTTTGCATATTATCTAAACCTCCTTATTTTTCTAACCTATGATGGCATAATTTTCCATTTCTTCATTTATTTCAACTATATATTTTAAATACATTAATTCATATGAGAATTTAAACTTCACAGCTCATTCTCCTAAATCAATTATGCAGTCCCATTTCTGTTACCTATCCTTCCCAAATAAAACGTGTTGGCTTCTCAGCAATTTTAAACCAAAGAGTTGTTCACTTTGGTGATTAAAATTCATCACTGAAGTATTTTAAAGACATTTTCAATAAAATCATATTTATCTTACAACTCTTGCCTTGAAGTACAATTTTTAAATTGTATGTGATTAATATAGATTCCAATTGTTACTAATACTAAATCACAGAATAATAATTGGTATTGAATAAATATTTTGTGCTTTCTTAAACTTATAATGGCTGCCCTTCTTTCCTATGATGAAATTGACCAAGGAGATTTTATGTTGCAGTATCATATCACAACAGTAGGAAGAAAATTTCCCTTGATATGACCCCAGAAGCAAAAACTCACTAGTGATTTCATATATAATATTTTTCATACAGGAAAAAAATCATACACAAACAAGCACAATTCAGAATTTCATTTCCTCATCTAACTTTAATTTTGTTTGCTTGTGAGATGTTTTATGCTGAACAAGTCCAGGTTCTTTTTGGAAAGGGATATGGTACTTTGTGTTTTGTAATGCAAAATTCCAAATTATTCACACAAAAAAGTATTTTTTCCTTTTCTGTACTCTGAACCGTGATATATAATTTCTGTACTCTGAACCTTAAATAATTTAAATAATAATAAATAAAAATAATAAATGGCATTAAATAATATTTAAAATAAAATTTAAATGTTTCTCTTGTGCTTTAAGTTTGTTAGTTTTTCTTTTTACCTGAGCTGAAGAGTCATTGGAGGGTCCCCTCCAAGACATTGTCAAAATTTGAACTGTCAGCCTTCAATAAGCTCTCTCTTGATCTGTATCCCAAAATACATAGAGAAAATTATGAAAAAAGACAGCATTCCTATACATTTGGACTACTAGATACCACTGTCCTTCTTAGGACACGGTCTGTCATTATCCTGCAGAAGAAAACAATAAAGTGAATTCCATTTTATGTGCCACTTGGGTCTCTGGTGAAAGATCTATAGCTGGAATACCAGTTTGTTCTTTCATCACTCTTTATAGCTGCTGATATTTCAGGGTGGTGGGGGATGTGTCCATTGTTCATGTTTTAGCAACAATATTAGCCTGTGTTTTGACTGTTTGCATCGTCATCCTTCCAAAATTTCCCCAAAGAGCAAAAATAAACTTTTTAAAACCGGAACAGCTTGCACCTTAGGGAAAAAGGGAATGGGATTTTGTAGGCCAGTTAAAGCAACTGTTTTGCAATACCATTCCCTCAGCTGAATCTGAAAGACTAATACAAGTAATATTACTGTGCAATTCCTTGTAAATACAAAAGTGGATTTCAGCTGGAAAGGATCAGAAAGCCAAAATGTAAGGATTTCAACATGTTGTGACCGAGACATTCAGAACAAATTTTCTAAACTCTTTTGCAGTGATTTCTATGCTATAAAAACATGGCTTCATTTGATTTAGAATGGTTATAGAGTTAAACCTATTATCTCATTGTTGCATGTCCTTAAGTACTTATATATTCAAATGTTTTTCTGGTCACTTTATAGAAAACAAAAAGAGAAAGTAGGTTTTATATTTTCAACTGTGTCACTGGATTGGATAAGATACAGAAGAATGCAAGTTTGAGAAGTGAATGAACAGTCTTATTGTCTGGACAGTTCCAATGATTAAAGAAAATGACATTTTTTTAATACAGTATAACTGTTGCAGATTACAGAAGTAATACTGTCATGCTTGCCTGCAGTTATTAATCTGCCAGAGACAGTAATTTGAATATCAACAAACTGCAAATATTCAGTAAGTTGTTGAACCTGGTGCACCAGTTTACTGCCAAATTTTAGACAAACATGCTGTAAATTAATATGGCTTAAGATGAAAGTCAGAGTACGGAGCTGATAACATGGAAAATTGAAATTTCAGATGTCAGTCTTTGCACTGCCAGCACTGGAATGTGAAAATGTTATTTATACAGGGCATACCAAGTGTTCAGAATCTAGCTCTGGAAGGGTGATTCTAACTTAGACTAGCTTAAGCAAACACAAATTAGAGTTATGATTTTAAGGCATTATTCCTTATCTAGGAAAACTTACAGTCACAGAGAGAAGCCTCATGACTAAAGGTAAAAAAGGACAAATATGGCAGAGGAGCACAAGAGTAGAAATAAAGCAGTAAAAGCACTCCTGATTGGTATGAAGGTTAAATTTCATCTTTCTCCCCTGATGAATGATGGTATGTCACTTTCTTTGACTGACAAAAGTTACAAGAGTCACAATGTTTCTACTATTCTACTTTTCTACTATTTCTAATGTATTTTGCTAAAGAGTTTAGAAAAATATGTAGCAGATAAGATTTCTGGTTTTGAAAACGTTCCTGCACACTTTGCCCCAGGTTAAGGCCTGTTCTGTTTTACTTTTTTCCTACTGAGTGTTTTAAAAAAGAAAACAGAAAAAAAATACTTTGTTCAAGAATTATGCACATGTGAAATAAACCAGAAACAGAAAATAATTAAGTTAGGAGTGAGAAAAAATTTGGTACAGTTTCGTAGATATAATATCACATGTATCTATAATGAAATCGATCAGACAAATACTGCAGATCACTGTGAGGTTCATCTCTTCTAAAGAGCTTTTACAATGCTTCTTCAGAATCCAAATCTAATCCAAATCTTTTTCGGCAACCACACTGTTTGTGAACCAAGACCTACAATAACTGTTCTGGAAGCTGTGCCAATACTTTCCCTTTGCAGAATCTTGGATGTATCAGGAAAAGAAATAGCTGTTGGTTTAGCTAACAGGTCTTTCCAGGTAACACAGTTCAATCTGAACAAATATGTTTTAAAAATGAATAATCAAAGAAAGAAAAAAATTTGACAGACTAGAAAAACAAGACTTTGAAGATGGTATGGAGGTAAAAACTTAGAACATATATGAATTTACTTATCATATGAAATTATATTTTCTGTGGTACTGTGTAAGATATACTGTAGATATATAGTTATATGCACTTAATTAAAAATTGGCTTAAAGGAAAACCATAATTAAATTAATTTTTAACAGACCTGCATTCAAATTACTTGCTCTCGTGTAGGAAAGAGTGGTTATTCCTCTGTTTATTCATTCCTTTTATTTAAAGCAAGTAATTATTTTAATACTAAATTCATGCTAATATAAGTACAAGATCTTACTGAGCAGTGCTGCTTGTAGTGTATCATGAGTTAGACTACTGTAAACCAAAACCACTTCTATTAATTAGGGAGACATCATTTATGAATTACAGGAGGCTGTCCATGACTCATGGATAAAAAAGTAGGAGTATTAATTTCTAAAAAAAACTAGCAAGATCTTTGACATCTTGTAAGTCATTCTGCATAGTGTAGTTTTATACACACAATCATAATACATGTTGTATAGCATTTCCTTTCTAGATCTTTAATTCCAATACATATTCCTAAAAAGCTCCACAACACAGCAGAGCAACAAAACAAAAACTGTGTGGGGATTCTATTAGAAAGGCAAATTTGGTCTTTATTTTCCTATTCTCACGCAGCAATTTGCAACAGACACAGGTATAAAGACAGTATGAACTAAGAACATTCTCTGATTGTAACAAAGAATCTGTGTTTCAGCACATGACATCTGTGGCAGAATTTGCTATATCAGCATCTCATGCCAAAACAATAATGGATTTTTTCCCAGTTATATCGATTATATAATTATGCTTGATTTATTATTCACTTATGGAAGGGTATAGTATCATGATTTTTGGTCTTGCCTGAAAAGAACAGCTTTAGACAGCTCACTTTCCAGAGAATTCCTCATTTTCAGTTGGTCTGATATCTCACAGCCCGTATTATGTGTCCTTAAGAAAGACAGCAGGAAGATTTATTTTTCATCATTTTTTTTATATTGACCACAGGCCATAGCCATGCTCATCACCAGTGCATTTCACGTTCACATCCCACAGGACATTCCTTCTCAAATGCACCAAGTAATTTATCTTCATTCTCTGGTTGAAATTTAATGTGAATCTCTTGTCTGTGTTCTTTAACACAGCTTGACCAGGCTGTCTGTGACATAACTAGTACATCAAATCAGGAAGCTTTGGCATTTTATTAAAATAGGTCTATATTGCATTTAGAATGTGAAAATAGAAGGGGCAAAAAGTGGGGAAAATTGGGGAGAAGGAAAAAAAGAGAAAAGGGTTTTTTTTAAACTATTTATGGTGGGGTTTCAGTACTTTGAAAATGAAAATTAGTATTTTCCACCTCTCAGATTGACCTTAAGGTATTGACTGTTTAATTTTCCATAAGATTTAAACCTCATGGAAACCTGTTTAAGTCTGAAAGTAAGACTTACTGATTTTGCAAAATTCTCTTGTCCATTTTGTCCTTATCCCATTTATACAAATCTCCTATAGCACATTTGATTTCAGTGAATGTTAGCACATTTACACTTCTGTTACTGCCCACAGAATTTGTGTTTTCATATTTGTTTTCTATTTCTTCCTTCTTCTTCTGCTTGTTTCAAAAAATTAGGGTATGTTTTCATGTCATAGAGTTAATTCACACATTTGAATAAGGAAAATGGAAGACGATGCTTTTCTCTAATTTCTTTTGGTTATTTTATTAGCTGTATGTTACACTAGAAATATTTTCCTATCATATTACAGAAAATATTATTTGCTGTTTTTTCTTTATGTTTCTTAGAAGAAAAAACATCTTATTGTTCCTGTTCTGCTATCTGACATCTGTATTAAGCTGACTTTTCTGAGTATAACCACACAACCAGATAATGATGTCCCACTGTGGGCCTAGACCTATGTTCACATTTCAATTATACAATATCATATCAAATTTCTTGACTGATCAAAACCCCAGCAGACATTTTGAAATATAAACACATAGAATTTACTTTCCAGTCAGAAATGGCATGCTGTAATACCAAAAATACTTTTTTCTCATTACATGGTAGAAGTGTTTCTACAGATTCAAACTCTGTTTCATCATTACCTCTACCGTGCATTTCAAGACCTGCAATTACTTTCCAACATACCTTTCTAACACGACTTTCTGCAAACACTCATTACTGGTCCTTAAAGTTTAAAATTTAATACCTTGGACTGCTTTTATTTTACAATTTCATTTCTTCTGATTTCATGATCACTAGGCCTAACACGGTGCTTGAAACAACAATGTTATTTTAGCAAATATATTTATTCAGTCATATTTTTCCAAGCTTTAAGAACATAGTAAATTATGTACAACGGAAAAGTGTTTACATAAAATAAATTAAATATTTAACAAAACCCCCCTACATTTAAAAAAAAACCAAACTCATGCACAAAGAGGTATGATCAAGGTCTATAAAAGGTACAAAAAGCATAGTTTTTCATCTACAGTAAGAAGATTATTTATTCATAAAAATTATTTCCATGAGGAAGTCATCTACAACCTCTTCTTACCTTCATTGCTGTGTAGTAGAGTACTAAACTGCATTCAGCAACCAGAAACCACCTTAGGCAGAAAAGCCTGTCCTTGATGCCATCAAAAGTGTCTCCCTGTCTCTTTCCCTCCAGCAGCAAACCTGGGCACTTGCTGTAAAGGTCTGCTTTCTACAGCAGTGACAATTTAGCTGACATGAAGTGCTTAGATTAGGCAGATGAGGTCCTGTTCTGCTGGACTGAGTGGTCTGTGGTCTTTGCTAGGAAGGGCAGGCAGATGCCAACTCAGTCAGGACTGACACTGGCATTTTTCAGCAGCTCCAGGGTATATCCATCTAGATGCTCCTCAGCCACACTGGGAAAGCACCCCCATCCCTCATGGTGATGCCCAACACCCCAGACAGGTGCTGAAACAAGAAAAATTGATTTAAGTAATTTTGAGGTACTCAAGACTAGATCTGTGATTCAAAAACTGCATTCTCTTAGGCTGCTCTTAGGTTATGTACTTAAACCTATTCACAATGACCATAAAGGTATGGAAAAGACAAGACAGAAGAGGAGCTCCAATAACCTGAGTTGTGCAAACAGACCACCCTGACTTAGCCACTCCTGGAGCTGTCAAAGGGGGAACAAACAGCCCTGGGCCCAACTGTGAAATCTGCTTGGAGGAGTCAGACAAATTCTCCCCAAAATCTCTTTCAGGCTTTAGATTATTGCCTAACAAGGCACAGGGCATGCTAGGTGAGGTTGGGAAAAAGTATTTCTGGACTGTGCAAAACTAATGGGATGTTTCTAGGGATATTTTAGAAGCAAATGCAGTAAAAGGAGGTAGAAGAGTGGGAAAACAGGGGAAAGAGGATGAAGAGGCTGGTGAGATGTGAGCAGGGGGCGGTCAGTCCTTCTGCTCAGCTGTGTCTGTACCATGCAGTGCAACTTCTCCTTGCTTTTCTAAATAAACTCCATCAGGAGGGTTTCATGAGCAAGAGCTGCCTGTTTGCCATGCCCATGTGAGTGGGATAAGCACCCACTCTGCCACTGTGCTGAGTGCATAAGCCAGGAGTTGGGTGCTGATACAGGAGACACTGAGGTGTGTGTATTTTTCCTTGGGTTACCTTAAATTTCTTTGTGTGTGTGTTTATGCATGTGTCATTCATAAAGAAATTTCAAGCAGTAGAAGCTGGCACAAGAGGTCTGAATTCCACCTCTAGGGGAGACTAGAAGTCTGGAGGGAAAAGATATGGAGGCAAAGGCTCTGCAAGTCAGATACAGCGGAGACCACAGAGCAGAGATGCTACCTCGGAAACATGAGCCTGAGTGTCAGCTCCTGGGGAGCCTGTAGGTCTGGATCAGCTCCTGGAGGCAGCTGTTTCTGTTTGTACATGTGTGTGACAAGAACAGCTGGAGTGGAGCTGCAGTCTCAGAGGTTCACATGACCCTGGTGCCACCAGCTGGGCAGATTGGGGTCTAGGGGTAGCTCCTGCGGAAAGTGCAAGTACTCCCCGTGGAAAATGGAAGTATAAAATTGTTTGCTATTGTAATGTTAATGAGTTGATAATTCATCAGGCATTGAATGAGTTGATAGATGCTGTGCACAATGTTTTTGGTTTTTCTGTGCACTAATTAGGAGAAAGGTATCCTCCCCTAAAATATGGCTTCAAAAGGCTTCAAAGGAGTAATTTTTACAAGTAACATTCAATATATTTACTTGACGAATCTGAATGGCTGTTTTTACTGGCATTTTTTCATGATTTAGCAGTGATATCTACTCTATGATTCAACCATAAGAATTTAACCATTCTTTGTAAATGTATCAGTCATATAGCAATTTGTTATTTCAACAAGAATGTTCCACTAGGTGGATTGTCTTCTGACAGCAGCATTCAGTAACACTCAGCATTATCTTTGGGATTAATAAATGCTTGAATTTCTCTTGGTATTATAAAGTGCCATTTAAGCCCTACATTTACGTGTTTCTAAACAGATTTTGGCCAAATAATTTTCAATTCAATCAGTGATACTTCAAGCTAATGATATAAAACATTAAGAAAATCAGTCACTAGGTTTCTAGTTTAGGTGATATTGTATCCTAAAAGATTTTTGTTAGTGTAAAAAATCCATAAAAGTAAAATGCATTTTGGTCAGCTACTAAACTTTATTAGATTATGACTACTAGAGACCAGATTTCAGATATGGGGCCCTAAACTCTACACCACCTCATTTTTAAAAAATCATTTTACTCCCCTGTTTTACAGAAACAGTTTTCTGCAAATGCATTCTAATTTTGGAAAAAATACCTTCAAAATTGATAGTCCTTGACTAACCAGTTCTGATGAGCTTTGGATTAGATCCTCTCTACACATGCAGATATTAATTAAGATATATTTGAAAAAAAATTGCATATTTGACAAGCTAGATATATGACAATATTGGAAAATACTTTCTCTTTTGTTTCTAAAATGGGAACGAGTAAGTGTGTAATAAATGATACATTGTAGGTGCTAGTGTTGATTTGAGACTTTCATAGTTGAAAAACCAAAATAACATAAACCAATGTGATATTTCAATGATTCAATCATTCAATCAAAATATTGCCCAAAATAAAGGTACCTATATTTTTCTGAAAGAAAACTTATATTTTTTGAAATTTTATTACTTAGGGCTTTTTCCTTTCCATTGTATATGACCTGACATTGATTATAAGAATACCATAGGAAAATACTTGCTTTATTTTAGTTTTGTGTAACATCAGGCTAATTCATCATTGGAAAAAGAAGTCCAACTGGCAACCATGGCACTGTTGGCACCATGCTCTCATTCTCTGAGCTAATCTCAGTTGTTAATACCAGACATTAAAAACGAAACCAACAGCAGGCAGAGCTGGCTCCTGGTACACAGGGACATTGATGTCCCCAGGCACAGCAAGTGAGGATCCAGGGCCTGGGGCCAGCCAGGGGCAAGAGGAGACGGGACTGGAGACCAAGACCAACTTTCCTAAAATATTCCTGAGGGAAGGGATGGGGGACTGGACTCAATTGGAGTCCTGGGCCATAAGCAGGGGTGGGGAGAAGCTCTGGGTGTGCTGGACAGGGACAGTAAGGCCTATCTGAGCCCTGGGCTATTTTGGGTTATTTTGAACCTACAAGAGCATTGGCCACTTAGCAAGACTAAATTAAGTACATTATCTATGAACTTGACTGTATTGTCAAGTGGATTATGTTATTAATGAACATATTTGAGAAAAGTCTTGGAAAAAACATTAATTTTTTCCTATATGTTACTAGAATGATACACATGATAATAAAGCAAAAAAAACCCCAACTGAAATTCAGTATTTCAAGATGTGCATTAATTAGAACTGCATAGAAATTCCACTTGTGCTGCCACTTATGCTACCATGTGTTTACAGTATTAAGTCTTAATTAGATGTATAACTGAAATATTTTAAATATACCAAAAATAATTTAAAGTTGATTAGTTATGAATAATAGGATAAAAGTGGAAAATTTTCAAAGCTCTAGGCTACTGCTAATTTTAGGAAACCTCTACAGACAATGTTGATGGATTATAGCATGTACTTACATTTCTTTCGTTTTCTCTGTGGAAAATAAGCAAATTTTTAAAACCAAGGGAAATGCCCTTGTTTTCCAATAGAACAGACAGAATAATTGCAGGACAGGAGAAATAGTGTACAAAGTTATTTTTTCCTCCTACAGCTCAATACATTTATGACTAAGAAACATCCCTAAACTTTGAGGATTAGGTTACCTTTGTCACTTCTATACTTCCCAGAAAATCTTCACTTGTCCAGGTACTCTATGTAGACAGGCAAAATCAGAGCTCAACATACATATCTAGCACATTTCATAAACTGCTTTCTACATTTTATAGAAGAAAATCTGAAGGAAAATCTTATTAGGAAAAATATTATGGTTTATCTTTTATTCACATTTCTCTTTTAACCAACCTGTGAAGAAAACCCTTTTATAAAATTCAGCAGAATGGAGAAGCACAGCTCTTCTTCTTCTGTCAAATGCAAAACATAAAATTAAGTAATCTTGATTTTGATTTTCATGAGATGTAAAAATGGATGTACTGGATTAGATACAAGATTAACCCAGCCTGACAATATCATTCCAACAACATTGTCCAATATTTAAAGACTGAAAAGACTACTGGGGGAGGAAAGCAAAAAACAATTTCTTTATTTTTTATGAGGATATTAACAAGTTATGAGGACATTTACAAGTATTAAAATAAATCTTACAAAGGAAAATTTAGATGATAATCACTGCAAAACATTCAAAACAACCTTTACATAAAGGAAAACTCTGGGAACATATCCCCCTTTCCCTTTTCTTTCAGAAAATTTATAACCAAGTGGGAGGATGTACTCTCCAGAAAGATAACCTCTGTGCCTGGAAAATTGCACAAGCTTATCTTTTCAGAGGCATCTCTGGTAAATGTATTCCAACATTGTTGATGAGTAGAAACACTATGAATTAATATTAAAATATGAATTACTACTGCACTGAATATGAATCGGCATATTTACTGAATTTGCTAAAAGAAGATTTCCTTGGATGAAGGTATCTGATGAATTGAAAATGAAGCTTCTTCATTATAGCCCAGTGCATTGCAACTGGCTTATGCACCCCTGCAGAAATTCAGTTTATATTTCCCTATGCCATTGCAGAATGAGAAAAGAACTCTTTTCCAAAGTGTCATTTTATTAAAAGAATTATGCTTGAGACTCTCTAAGAAAAATACAATAATACCCTGCACTTTCTGTTCTCTGAAGTATTCATGAGTCTTTGTCAAGGGAGCTGGCTTTCTCATTCACATGCTGTTGCAGCTTGTTTTCTGTTTATTTGAATTCTTGTAGTGTCTTGAGCATCACCTGGGAAATCAAGGTCCATGTCAGATGTGTTGAAGCCCAGATGATAAAAGCTGATGATTGGATGCGACTGAGCTTGAGCACAATCAAAGGCTGTCTCAAGATAAACATTTGATGTTAAAAGACTTGGAAGATGAAACTGGTGATGTCCTTACTCTAATTTTGGGAAAGATAAAGCAGAGAATATTTTGCAAAAAAAAAAAATGTCATGTCTCAAAATCTCCATTACAGAGATACAGAATTACCACAAGAGATATGCATGTTCTCAGGAAGATATGCATTTATATCCATTGCAAAATCTTACACATGTCAAAAGATGTCACACCTTGGATAAAAAAGAGTAACTATTAAACACTGTTAGCAAAAGAAATAGATCTAACTGAAAAAAAGAGAAAATAACAAAAAATACTCTCAAATATAAATTTATGTTGATTCGTTTTTTCAAAAAAAAAAAGAAAAAAGAAGAATATGAAGTTTACAATTTTTTGACCTTGTATCAAAGAAACAAGTAGAAATTTCAATACTAGAAATCATTTGAATATAGCCAAAAATTTTTAAAAAAAATAATCAGGGACATAACTAGAGCTTTCCAGTTTAATTGCCTGAAATCTTATCAGTTACTACCACTGACAGCTCAAAATTGTGTTTGTATCTGATTTTGACAAAATCCATGTTAATCAAGCTGGAGAGTTTGTCCCAGTGTGAGTGACTGCCCTTGCAAGTTACAAAGAGCTGCATCAATGACCTTCTCACATACCTCCAGCACCTGACCCTATTCTAGAGGGTTTCATTGAAATTTTTTGGTGGTAATAACTTCTTTTCAAAATTCAGATATTTTTAAATGTTATCTGACTACCAGAAGACCATAATGGAAAAATCAAACACTTGTTTATATTGTTTTGTGCTGCTGAGGTTCCTTTAATATTGTTTGGATATGCTAACCTTTCTCTGTAATTACCACTTGAAATTTAGGTTGCCTTTAAATTACAATGAGTTTCTCTATTTGTGACAGGAACATATTTTCTGGCTTGCCATTTTCCTCCTGGTCTCTTTTAATATATGATCAAAAGCTATTAAGTAGAAAAAGTTCAGGTAACATAAAGTCCTGTGGTAAAAAGAAAGGAAAATCACTGTGAGTTTGATGTAAAAATAATCAGATAGCCTTTTCTTCCATGTATGTGTTTTGAATTAAAAGCCATATTTTCTAGTTTATCATGTTCCTGAAATCAAAACTGTAGAAGAGGAAAAGAAAAAGAAATAAACTCACTTCATCATGACTGGGTGAAAAGGAAACCTATTTAAAACAACAAAGTTCAGCCTAAGAGTCTGACTTGGAAAGAGTAGGATCCTTTACTGAACTGCTGACTTATTTTTAAGCAGGAAATTGTCCTTTCTTCTTAGAAAATATTCATTTCTGTTAGGAAATTATTATGGTCTGAGGCTAAACAATTTCTGAGTATTTGGAGAATGTGTTATCAGTTTAGCAAGGTGAATATTACCTATTCTTTGTTTACTTGTTTTTATCCAAGAAAACTGTTACACCTTCGCTTCATTAGAAACAACTAACAGTAATATTTCAACAGCACAATGCTGGGGCAATCTGTAGATATGTTTTGTTTCTAAGACTATATATTATTCTCTACTTAGAATGATGATCATAACCTGGTGGGCAGTAGCAACACTTTTATTTCCAATTTGTTTGCGTGCCTCAAGTTTTCCCTCTTCTACCCAATCCTGACACGCTAAACAATTTACAGTTAGAATAGTTAATGTAGTGCATCACTTTGTGAAATATCTAGAATTTTTTACTTCTTGAGGGAAATGCCTCATAGAGGAGACCTTTTGTTATGTGTTTATCTTTTCATTCACTGATTTTTGCTGATATAGATAGACAACATTATTCAACTGACCAGAAAGTGAACATATGGTGCCACAATCATTGTTCATACTTCAAAAGCCTTTGCATAGAAGCATGCTGCTTCTTCTTATGAGTGACTTGATCTAAATGCTTTCCTAATGTGGTTTTTCCCAATTTAAATAACTCTAGTTTGCCACATGGAACTTCTACTGAGCCAGCCTTAACACTGTAAAAGAGGTTTCAGGGTTTTAGCATACAAAAGTCTCACATAATGACATTGTAAATTTCTATGGTTTTAGAAATTGGTCTAAAATAAATTTTTGAGATGACTGCCTCAACTCATGGAGATAAATGATAACTAAAGTAATGAAGAGGTTTCAGGAAATGTTAGAATTTAATTTACAAACCTGAAGCTCTATAAAATTTTAGATTAATTAGTATTTTATTTGAGAGATTAAGTAGAAATGTGTTGAGCTGTATTTAATTCACACTAAGAACATTTTTAAAAGAAGCTGAGTTCTGGCAAAAAGTCAAATTTTGGAGGTAGGGAGAAATTTCAGTATCTCATTTTCACATATACATCTGAAAAACAGCGCCATTCTGGATAACAAATTTGTTATATAATGACTGCTACTGTTTTAGCTACAAATATAATTCTTCATTAACATTTAATCATATAAGACTTCATACACTCTGTAATACGATAAAAGAAGATGAGTAACCTTTTAATATGACCTTGAGCTGATAAAACCTCTGTATCAGTGATAAATGCAAGTTTGCATTTATAGCATGACTTCGCTTTCGGTTGTCAGTAAAAGTTTTATGAAAGTTCAAATGAAAAAAAGCAACATCTTGAAGACTTGCCTAATATTTCATTTATAGTAGGTAGAAGACACATATCTGGCACAGTTTTATATGTAAGTCATATATCATCCACATAAAAATGCTGTTGGCTATTCATGTGAGTATCAACATAGGAGGACATATCCAAGGTGAACTGGAAAATCTCTCTTGTCATACCAGTTTATACACTGTAGATGGTTCTTTCAGGAACTGACAGGCCTAGTGATGAGTTTGGCATATAAGTATATTCATAAATTCATTTTCCAAGGTATTCAAGGGCATGAAATTGAGCTAGTAAAATGCAAATCCTATGAAGTTTCTAATAAGAAAGTATGTATTATTTTTGCTGAATATTTTAATATTTGTTTTTGAGATAAGAAAGGGGAAAGAAAATTACTCCTTTTTTTTTTAAATATCAGGATTCACTCAATTAAGTGTGGCATCACTTCTCATTACAACCTTAACAATATCTTAAGTGGAATGCAAAGTTGTTTAACACTGCTTTTCATGATAGAAAGGCTTACAAATATCTATAATATGTGCTTGTATCTCTGCAGTACAACACCTACCTAGAAAAAAAAAGAAGCTATTAACTCACCTTCTGAATTACTTAGGAAATAATTCTGTTGACTGCCCATACAGTGAGTGGGTAACTAAAAGGCATGTGGCTTCAATAACAAAGGACTATATTTCTTCTCTGTAGGTAGAACTACATCTTTTCACCAGGAAAAAAAAAAAAAAATGTTGAAATATCTCCAATTGAAGGTTGCGAAGGAAGGAGCATTGCTGGTTTATTGTGTGGCTTTAATCTTCACTGAAGAGTCTACAGCAGGAAGTAGAAAGCAGTTTCCCATGCTGCTATTTTCAGTACCATAAGTCCCAGAAGGGAATTTCCTTCCAAAACAGAGAAAAGGAGGTTACTGGGTTTGCACTACCTAGCTGTCAATTCCCAGTGGAAGCCAGGGAATGAGAAGGAAAGTATATATACCTTCCCTTTGCACAAACAGTTTGGTGGTGGGGAGGAGAATGTTTATTGAAACAGTTCACTGCATTTGCAGGCACCCATCCTAGTGCAACGAACTACAGACCATTCCTTTTGAGTAGGTATAAATGTGTTTTCCAGGATTGGAAAGCAAGCCAATTCAGGGTATTAGATGTTCTGTAAGTTCATCTGATACCTTCTTTAGAAAATGCTTCAAGAAATTCCTTTCCATAATGTCATGGTATAACCCCAGCTGGCAGCAAAGTGCTATCCAGTCACCCACTCCCACCCTCACCCCCATTGTTTGCTAGAGCTCAGCTTAATCTTTGAATTGAGTGCCTATTAATATTGAACATCCCAACCAAGGTATCTAAAAGTCAAATTGAATCTCTACAAACACATGCAAATACAGGGTCTAGTTATTTATTTATGGTTTTGTGACTTAAATAGATGGATCTTCCTTTATCAGGAATACTGAGAAGCATTTTACTGTACAGGAATTCTAATTGTGTCTTTCAGCACAAACAAAGGCAGCAGAACTGGATTTAGAAGCTGGAAATCTAAACCCTACCCCACAGAGAACTATTTTTAATTTACAGAAAACCTTGGACCCAGTTAGCTTGAAAGTGAACACCTGCAAGAAGCTCATTGAATTTACTAGGAAAGTAACTAAGTAGAATCCCTTCATCCTAGCATAATGAGCTCCATATCAAGTTACCCTAGTTTTATATGACAGTGCAATATATTAATTGCTTCATTGTAAGGCACAGGGCAGGAAAAAAAAATTTCCTTACCTTGCATTTTCAGATTTACCAGGAAAACACCTCTTCCTAAAATTAACATAGCAAATGAATGATTTAGTTATAAAAAAAAAAAAACAAAAAACAAAAAAAAACCAAAAACAAAAACCCAAAACTCTTCTTGGAAAACCTTCACAGGTTTGCATTATCCCTATGGAATTTTCCTATACATGAAATATCTGAGTACACAATTCTAAAACTCCATCACAAATCTATGCATAAAAGACATTGCATGTTGTAGACCATCATAAGAATTTTGTGCTTTGTAAACTGCTCTATTATTTATCTGTAAAAACACTTACTTTAATTTATTATACATTTATTATATGTTTCAATTCAAAAGACACTGATTTACACGTACACAGTAAAATGACAGAAATTCCAGAAACTGGTCAATAAAAATTGTTTTATAAACAACAAGAACAACAATAAAATATCCCAAAAACAACAACAAAAAGGCTTTCTTTAAATGTAAGTGGGGTTTATGTAAATTCAAAGGTAAAAAAATTGCTATAGAAATACATGGGCCTAGTAAAACTTGTTTAACCTGAAGTAGGGGCTGGAAGAATTATAAAGCATACAAGAGGTATAAAACACAGTTCACTATCATTTAATGGGTGACTTAGATGAGCACTTTTCAAGGCTTTTTTGTCACTTTATCTTTTCTTAGGCATTGCTGTAATCACACAAACAGGCACAAGCACACTTATATCCCATATAAAAAGTATAGTAAAAATATGGAATATCCCGAGTTTGAAGGGACCATAAATATCATCAAAGCCCAACTCCTGGCCCTGCACAGGACCAACCTTGTATATATCCTGATGTTCCTTTTTTATTCTTTTTCATGAACACTAGAATTCCCTTTATTCCTATGGGTATGTTAATCCCTTCTACATTTACAGAATTTGAAAAACATTTGAAAATTAATCAATTGAGTTTTCATCTATCTAAAAGCAAACTGAAAAAGTGTGGGGCTTTAGGTATGTTCACTGGTAATCTTGATAATACGTTTAAAGAGTGAAGTTATGAAAAGAAGCAGTCAGTAGTCTTCCTCAGACTTTGAAATCCAAGCCTGGGCTATGAGTCTATGACCTGATTTGAAAGATGAGTCCCTATTTGGACTGTGAAGTTGGGGAAAGACTCTTTCCATGCAATGTTACTTCTCACTGATTGTTTTAAATTCCATTGCTAACTGAAGGAGAGTATTCTTCCAATAATCAATAATAGAAATGTGTTGTCTTATTGGCAGAACCTAAATATGTGGGACAAAATAAGTTGGGTGAACGTGTCATAAAATCACCAACTTTTTCTTAACATTTATAAGTAAAATGAAATGTATTCCTTGTCATTGGATAACACTCCTTAGCAGACAGCTTCAAAAGGTTTTACTAAATGACGGAAGAATGATCTCTTGAATGGAGTATTTTCACTTAGCTGAAAGATGAAATAATCTTTAAAATGGTAAGATTTTAACAAGGTTAAAAACAGAAGAACTAAATGGTATTTGACATGTTACCATGACAAAAACAATTTTCTTAAAAGTGGTTATAAAGAATTAAATCAGCTGTTAAATTACATAAACTTGTCATGCACTATCACTTTAAAACATGGCTTGCATCTGAATTTGACATTACAATGACATTGAAATTTAAAGGCCAAAAAGGAACAGATGTATCCATTAAAGCAAACAGGTACAGCCAGATTCTTTATACTGCAACTAAGAGGCAAAACACCCACTGGTGCTGTATATAGTCACTGTTTCTTTGAAGCTAATAAAGTGCAAAACTTTCCACGTTGCTCTATAAACCCTCACTGAGGCGTTTGACAGTCGTAAGAATTAGTGGCTGGATTTAAGGAACGCGAAGCACTCTTAGGAGAAAAATTCTGCCAAGTACTAAAGGAGTTAAAAAATAGCTTGATTTGACTAATTATGCATAACTGAGTTTTGCTGTGATTGGTATCTACTAAATACCAATAGTTACAATATATGTGGCTGTACTATACTGGGATTTTTCACAAAGCGTCAGTATATACAACCTCTAATTGATGAATAGTTTGATCTTTTGCAGGAGAATGATAATAAAGTAAAAGTTATTCAGGTCTTCATTGATCTCTTGGATCTAGTCATATCAGCCATACACAAGACCTAAATTAAATAACATAAGTAAATGTCAACTCCAATGTCATCCCTTAAAACATGTGGCCCAGTCCCAGAGTCTGGCTGATAGCTGAAGGTGTACACAACTCAGTGGAGGCCCTGAGGTGTGTGCCTTACCTGAGCAAAGATTAAAGGCATTGACATCAAATGACTTAGCAAGACACAGTCTTTTCTCTCATGAAATTGAAATTTGGCAGTGTCAGGATGGAGATTTAAAGCTAATCCTCTTTCTGAATTGGTGGTCTTCTACTGAGACCAGGTGACCAATTTGGAAATTTTAAAACTAGAAGTATCTTTTCATAAAAGATACAGTTTTCTACGCAAATCACAGCAGTAATTAATTTCCTTCTCTGTTTTTTAGCTTAAAAACCTCTTTCTAGTATAAAAAGTTCACATTTAAACTATCTAATGAATAAATAGTTTTATTACTACTTATATTATTATGTATGCATTTGCTATTTCATATATGTTAATGTATAAAGAGTGTACATGTATATAACTTGCATATATAACATTTTTGTTACTCAACCTTTTTGCCAAAATATCCCTGAATGCTAATGTTTTTTAGGTTCCCTCTAAGGAACTGTGGATTCTATCTACATAGCAAAGAATCAAGTTGCATAGCTAATATCCCTTTATAGGTAGAGAAGCTGTAACCTGTGCTTGCTTGCACAATTATAATAAAGTCTGGTGGTTTTAATTGGGTCAATCAATTTGAATTCAATTTACCTGGATTTCCTGTGGCCTTTTTCCCAGTTTGATCTATTTTAGTGCCTTAATTTTCAAGAGCATTTATCCTTGCTTAAAATTCACATCTGACAACACCAATAAACACTTTGAGCCACTCTTTTAATTCCTTTCATTTATCTTCTATAAACTGTGTAGGTAGACACAGGCACACACAAAAGGCTGCTTCAAATACAGCCATCTCAGCTCCACAAATGAATATTCCAAAAAAAGCTTCCAGTCACCTAAACTGAATCTGAATAACTGCCGACATTGTTCAGCCTCTTAGTAATAATCTTCTACTTAGCTGAATAATTTTTTGTGACTCCAGGATTATAGAAAGTTGCAAAATAAGATGTGGAACCAACCCAGAGAGCTCAAGAGTTCATCCTAATGTATCTCATTACTCAAAAATTACAGTTCAGGGATGAGCACAATAAACAGAAACTTCCTAAATTTTTTAAACTACCAGTTCGTCAAAGCCCAGGTTCACAAAGTCACAAACACTTGGGAAACACCTATGTTTTTTGATTTTCTCTCTTTATATAAGAGTAGTGTGATCAAAAAGTTCCTCAACTCTTAATTAGGTAATCTGACCCTGCAAGGCTTCCTGACTGTCCAGACTTCATGTACGAATCAATTTTCTTTTCAAACAGCTCTTTAACTGGTTCTGTGCAACATTCTTAGTGTTGACTGGAGCATTGTTAAAGAAACAGAAGAAGCCTGAAGTCCTAATTAACACATTT
This sequence comes from Dicaeum eximium, assembly GCA_013396995.1. NCBI lineage: Eukaryota > Metazoa > Chordata > Aves > Passeriformes > Dicaeidae > Dicaeum > Dicaeum eximium. The sequence goes on from VWZP01006608.1 coordinate 1,043,603, forward strand.
TCAGGAAGGATTATGTACTTATCTTAGCTTTGATGTTTCTTAGACAGAGAAAAATCTAAAAAAAA
>VWZP01006608.1:1043703-1068688 GCA_013396995.1 Dicaeum eximium
AAAAAAAAAAAAAAAAACACCAGCAAAAAATATCTGTTGTGAATATCTCCAAGGATGGAGAACCTTTTACTCTTTGTGCAGCTTGTTCCAGTGTTTGAGCCCTGTCCCAGCAGAACTATTTTCTTATGTTTGAATATAATTTTCTGCATTTTCATTTGCATCCACTGACTTGTCGTGTTACTGAGCACCACTGAGCAGGGTCTGACTTCATTTTCTTTAGAAGACCCTCATGTAAGGCATTTCAACACATTGGAAAAATCTCCTTTTAGCCTTCTCCACTTCAGGCTGAACAGCCTCACCTTTCTCAGTCTCTCTTCCTATGAGAAGTGCCCCAAACTACTGAACATCTGTGCTTTTTGTTGGAGTCAATTCTGTGTCTTCATGTCCATCTTGTAATGGGGATCCTAGTGCACTCCAGATGATTCTCTTATGGGTAGAGCAAAGGACAAGGATCACTCTTTCAATCTGGTTGTTGCTTCCTCACGGCAGCCAGGAGGCTGTTTCTTTTTTTTTTTTTTTTTTTTTTATCTAATAGTATGCACTGCTAGCTGATAGCTTGGTGTGCAGCAGGACTGCCAGGCCCTCTTCTGCAAAGCTGTTTTACAGATTAGTAAAACCCCAGCATGTATTGGCACATAGAGTTTTTCCTTCCAAGATGCAAGACTTCGCACATCCCTCTTGAAATTTCTGAGATGTCTCCTTGCCCATTTCTCCAAGCTGGAATGGTGCCTCCAAATGCCAGTATAACCCATTTTCATACCACTATGTGGACAGTCTCAGCTTTGCACAATGTTACTGATATAGTTGCCTAGGCACTGCCTTCCTTGCAAGATCATACTTTGCAAAGGTTCCCCTGTGCTCCTCTCCATTTTTGTATGGGGTCTGGCTGTTTCTCATAGTTTGCCTTTGGACGTGTGAGATCCCTGATGGTGCTACCTGCAACTTTCCTCACTTTGTTATTCAGCAGAAATAGACCAGCATTTTTTCTATTCTCTCTCTGTTCTCTCTTTTTCAACATCTTCTTCAGTAGTCTTAAATTCATTCCAACACCTAGTCAACAAAGAAGTCACTTGCAGTTCTAACATTACACCTCTTTGAAAATGCATTCAACACACATTTTCAAATTTCATCATTTATGTACTGCAGTTCAAGATAATGTTACACAGCATTTTAAGCCTTTATATATTTAATCATCTGGTTATGACAGAATAAAAAACAGTTCTGATTTCAATACTGAACATTTCCATAACACTAAATGGTTAAAAAAAAAAAGGAAAGAAATTATGAGAGTGCAGAGGACATTCTGTTCTGATCTGTTCTGTTTTGTTCTGTTCAAAGCTATCTCATAGAATACCAAATGAAGTGTACTCAAATGATCGATAATATATGCAAATAGTTGTGATGGAGTATGTTGTTTTTACTTTAACACAGTATCATTTATTTTCTAAACACAATCTTGTTATTGCGTAGATGTGGAATTTATTTTACTCTTTTAAATTTAAATTATGTCAGAAAAGAACCAGTGACTTATAAGCAAACATGCTGGATTTTTAAAATGAATCTAAAGAGAATTTTCCCTTCTGGAAGGAACCCACTACTAGCAGTATAAAGAGAATGATTTGAATGTCAATTACATACCATTTCCTGCAAAATAATATGCTGAAGGCAAATCAACATTTAGATCACAGTATCTGCAATGTAAATGAGAAAGAAAAAAAATATAGTCAGCCATGGTTAGCAATGTATTAAGTTTTCAAGACCTTTTTCATTTTTTATTAATGAATTAACTTATACCAGTGAGTCAGGAAACTGCTTCAGAGACAAACTATCTTATATAAAAATCTGCCTAAAATGAATGATTTTGCATCCACAGTGATTTTAAGTACATTATATATTACACAGTTGGACCAAATGCATATTTAGCCATCTCAACATCTCTAAAACATCCAAGAAAATCAGCTCCATGACACTTTTTTCAATTCTGATACTTTTTAATAGCTTGTTAATTTTCTCTGTGGAGGCAGAAGTCTATTGTCCTTCTTTGGACACACTCCAGCACCTAAATATCTTCCTTGTAAAGAATGGTCCAGAAGTGAGCACAGCACTCAAGGTATGGCCTTACCAGTGCTGAGTACACAGGGACAATCACTGCCCTGGTCCTGCTGGCCACAATATTTCTGACACAAGCCAGGAGGCCATTGGCCTTCTTGGCCATGTCTTGAATACGCTGGATCATGTTCACACAGTTGCCAACAAGCCCTGCAGATCCTTTTCCTCTGAGGACCTTTCCAGGCACTCTGCCCCAGCCCATAGTGCTTCATGGCTGGTTGTGTCCCAAGCGCAGGACCTGGCACTGCACCTTATTGAACCTCTTGCAATTGGCTTCAGCCCACTGATCCAGATTGTCCAGATTCCTCTGCAGAATCTTTGTTCCCTCCTGCAGATAAATGCTCCTACCCCGTGAGGGACTGGAGAAAATGGTTACTGGCTCAAAACAACTGAAATATTTGGTAGGGAAGAGGGGGGCACACACACACACACACACACACACACACACACACACACACATTTGATCCCCTCATTCAGATAATTCATAAAGATGTTAAACAGGACTGACCTCAATACTGAGCCCTGGATGACAATGCTCATAACTGGCTGCCATGGAGTTACTGGCTGTAACTCCATTCAGCACCACTCTCTGGGTGCAGTCATCCAGACATTTTTTACCCAGAGAAGAGTGTGCAGCCAGTATCCCCATGAGAATAGGAAATGGTATCAAATGCTTTACTGAAGTCCAGATACACAACGTGCCCATATTTTCCCTCCATCCACTAAGGATGGCCATGTTGCCATAGAAGAATATCAGGTTCATAAATAGTGTCTATGAACTTGATTTGATAGTTTTCAAAAGCCTTTTTGGATTTTACACATGTATTTTTTCTTTTGCTTTACTCCTTTGTTGATTTTGTATTCCTAAAATGCACATGCCAGCTTGATATAACTTTTCTCACTTGCCAGATGCATCAGCTGAATGAAAATTTATACAGGAGTTGCAGTTCACCATTATATTCACTGCTGACCATTTCTTCTGTGCAGTATTGTAACATACTTTCACTGTCTGCACATGCACCTCTGCGACAACCATTCAAGCTGTTAGGAAGCAATGGATAATCTGTGTAAATTTCTGATGAGAAGTAGCTGATAATTAATTCTCATTGATTTTGGTTTCTTCCCACCTGATCTTAAGGTGAGATGTTTACTCAAATATTTAATGTTGCAAACACTGTGGCAACATCCTATTATATTTTCCTCTCAATAGCTCACCCAACCCCCTTTTCTCAATTATTGTCAGCATTCTAACAAGCCCTAAGGAAAAACTAAAGGGTGTCCATAGTATTGTGAATTTGTCACAAGGACTTACTGTGCTACTAGCAAGCCAGTAACAAAATACTTTCTTGACATTTGGGAGTCTGCCATCTTTATCATATACAATGAAATAGGTCTTTCCTGATGGGCTTTAGTGATAGGAAGATTACTACAAAATAGGATCTCATTATTTGATACATCCAATCTTATGTACTTCCTCCAGAGACAGAGCTAATGGAATTATTTAAGTTACTGATTTTGGTAACTACTGAGATTCTTATCTGTCAACCTGGAGGAGGAAAAAAGATATTTTGATGGCACAGTAATTCTTAATAAAGCCTGAATTTCTTTTAATATGACCATCACTAAAAGAGAAGTTTCTGAAATGAGAAAATATCACCATCTGCTGTTAATGTCTAAAGAATGCTGCCAAGTTACATAAACTTGAGACCCCTTCTTTAATTTGGCTTCATCAGCTGTCAGCAGGAGAAAACTAAATTTTCCTTAGCAGACTGCAGCATTAATTTTTTTCTCTGGGTGGAGACAACAAGAAGCAAATTATTTCATTAAAAATTGTGCAAACTAACATTTAAATCTTGCAAATTTTTTTTCCTATTATTTTATTTTTTGTTTGCTTTGGGGGGAAGTTCTTGTTTGGTTGGTTGATTTTTAGTTTCGGGTTTTTTATTGTTTTCATTGAGATTCTTTCATTGGAATGCACGTTTTTGGGAAACTCTGGACTTCTGTTACTGTTTCTTCCAGAAAGACAAGAAGAAGACTCAGATACACTACATATCCTATGGGAATAATAGAGAAAGTACCTGTTTTCAAAAGCTTACTCATGGTTCAGATAACATAATCTACATACATTTAGGTGAGACATCAAAGTAATTAGGGTGATATTCTCAATTATGAGTTCTCAATTAAATACTTTAAGCAAAACTTAAACCATAAGTTTTGCAGGGGATAGCACAGTTATGTTAATATTTTAAATTCATATTAGCAGACTCCTTAAACTCAGAAATAAACCAAAAATAATTAAGAAAAGGAGAAACGTTTTATGATTCATAACTTTTTCTTTTTGTAACATAAATTAGGTACTAGATTCAGTGACAAAGAACTTAATCCATATGAAAACTTTACTCCTATAGAGTTTTAAATATGTAAAAGAGTTTTAATTTGCTAAGAAAGAAAAAATAATACCCTTAATTCATCAAGGCAGGGAAGCACCTGGAAACACAAGTAAATAACTTTCAAATATATTGGTTCTCTTAGCACCATGTAATAACAAAAGCCCCTGTTTCTTCAAAGGAAAGCTGATTATCTCTTGTTTTATGCTCAATATTATCTATCTTAGGAAAAAAAATACATTTAAGCCATGGCTTCCTACTTTCCCTACTCAGTTCTTTCTTGTACAGATAGAAACGCAGTCAAGGCCAAAAAAATCAGCCTGTGGTTGTACCAGCAAAATCTTCAATATGTGAGTATAGCTAAACAGCATATTTAGCTACTTCTGAGCTTTTCATGTTTCTTCTAACAACTCTGCTTGGGTCTGTTTTCTTTTTTTCACTTAAAAATATTTTTTCTCTAATTTTATCTAAGACAAAGAATAGTACCATCAAGTAGAGCACACAGGAACAAAATGTAAGATTTTAAGGTTAAATTAACCCTAGGGAATGGTCTGGGGTTGTATCAGGGTAGATTTAGGTTGGGTATTAGAAAATAGGTCTTCCCTGAGAGGGTTTTTGAGCCCTGGAAGAAGATCCCCAGGGAAGTGGTCACAGCACCAGCCTGTCACAGTTCAAGAAGTGTTTGGACAATACTGTAGAGGATGTAGTGTGATTCTTGAGAATGGTTCTGGGCAGTGCTGTGACTCAGTGATCCTCCTGGGTCCCTTTCAACTCATCATATTCTGTGATTCTATGATTAGCTACTCTAATAATTACTGTATATGGAACTAGACATAGATCTCATAATAAATTTTCAAGAAAAACTAATCTCAGATTGATTTTAGTTATTTCTGTTGACATCTTTTCTACAGATGTTTGCTAACAAATGAGACCAAACATGATGAGATCAGAAAGCCTACAAATATATGTACATATGAAAAATAGCAGTGAGCAAATTTCACTTACTGCTCTTAATGTTTGAGCCACTTAGCCATTTAAAATTTCTTATACTCTTCAGTTTCTAATGGGATTAGTTTTCTTAGTGGCACAGAGTATGTAATTAAAATGTAACTATTTAAAAGTTGTTCCAAGATTAATTCAGACTTTATATATTTTGCATTTCATGGAAATGTGTAATAGGTGGTATACCCATTGACAGAGAGAATCAATATCTAATTACCTACAGCACATACCAGCAAGTCAGTATATATGAGAACCTGAAGCATTTATTTCTAAAAAAATCCCAGGGGTAGACTCAATAACATTCTAAAAATTCATTCTGAAAGTTATTTGCATACTTATTTTTTAAAGATTCTCCTTTCTTTACCCTGGTAATATTTTTATTAGTTTTCCTTGATGAGTGTTTTCTGAAAGTTGCACTTAATCTTGCAATAATCTCAACTGTTTTCTCTTAAATCAGACTACTGAGATGTGTCTCCTCTGTGTACAACTACACATTAATTCTAGAGAGTCAAGTCTTCAAAGTTCATATTTTTGCACACCTTGACTTATTTGCATAAGAATTTCCTAAAGAGAAATCCACCCATGCAACACTACTATCGGTATATTTTTGTGCATGTCAAAATACATGCTTAAGTCACCAAAGGGATGCAATTGATACAGCAACAGAAGAGCAGGACTTGATGCAGGCAAACCTCTGACATAACTCCAGGTTCTGTAGAGAGCTTCTTAACTTGAGCTTCACTAAGTTGGAATTTTTGTGAGAATTTTTTTTTTTAATTTTGCGAAATATCTATTTATTTGGGAAAAAAATATGCCATATTGTCTGCTCAGAATTTCTAATATTTTAGATCAAAAACTTGATATTACACTTCCCAAACATGAAGGATCTTGTCAGTTTTATTCTTTTACTCTCAGTATTGCAGGAAGCCATGGCTCTCCCTTGATTCTACAGCCAAATTATCTTTGTGGTAACTAAATATTGAGAGGAAAAGGACTTGGGTAGGCAGCCCCCAGGAGTGCTCCAGGAAACTGTGCAGACAAGTCCACTGGGCTACAGGCTCCATACCCCCATGGCTACTGAGAAAAAGGAACTCTGTAGTGGCTGAAAACCATGACAGTTAAGAAAAATAGTTTATTTTAATTGAATTATATAATGATGTTCATCTCTACAAACTGCTTTCTTTCAGAAGAAGCAAACAAAAAAGAAAAGTAATTGTTTCTCATTAGATGAGGAAATCAATCTCTTTCTGAACAATAGAAAAATATTTCTAATAAAAGAAAAAAAAAAAAAGAAAATATAGACTGGGGCTTTTTTCTGAACACAATCTATCTCTTAAGAAAGAAGTGCCAGTTGCAGCAGAAATGGCAAATACTGGAGCTCTCTCTTTTAGTATTCCCTTGTTTTATTTGTGTGATTTCCCATCTGGTATTCAATTATGCTAAAATATAAAGTCTACTTCTGCCACTATGAATTTAGATTAACGAAATGTAATTGCTTTAAAAAATAAAATGACTGCATAATGTCAGAGTATTGCTTCATTCTAAGACTTTTCTTTCTAAGACTTCTAAACTGTGCATAATTGTGCTCATAAATTCTTTTTTTCTTGCTTAGTACTCTGTTCCTGGCATTCCTAGCCACATGAAAATCCTGCAAATAGTCTACTTATTATAAAGGGTGTGGATCTAAGTCTGTGTCTTTTTCATTTGATTGAAAGGTGTTCCTTTACAGCAGGTTAATTTAATCAAAAAGAAGTACAAACAAAATTTCTCTTTCTTGCAATGTTATCTGACTTAAGAAGTATGTATCTCTTGATTGCTTAGGATTGAATTAATTTGATGGGTCTGTGTAATTGGTATGATTGTGTAGTCATATATTGGAAAGAACTTGCCAGTAACATTAATTCAATGCCCAGGTATGTAAACACAATTAAAATACCCAAACAAAACTACAAAAACCCAAACACATGCCATTTTTCAGCTGGAGATTCTAGGCAGAACTCTGACTAAAATAACTGCAGCCTGTTCTGTGTGAAGACTTTAAAAATAATTAATGAAAAACAAAGAGAAGCTCAAGCAGAATGATTGTTCAGCAAGAGAATGATATATAATCTATATTGCAAAATATCAATCAACCAACCAAAAAAACCCCTTAAAAATTATAATGTATTTGAACTTCTGTGAAACTTAGATTTCAGTTAATTACTTGAAAGTTACATTGCAGAAAAAACTATTTTCATATATTTTATGTTCTAAAACTAATTCTATGTTTGAAATGTTTCATTTTTAATATACTTCTCATTGTCACAGAAATCTCTTTAGTCAGTTCAGGTCATCTGTCCTGCCCATGCTCCCCTCTGGGTTCTTCAACAGTCCAGCACTGGCAGAACACAGGAAACTGAAAAGTCCCTGATTTGGAGGTAAGCACTGCTCAGCAACAGACAAGACATCATCATTACCAACATGTTATCAAGATTATGCTCAGCTTAAATATAAAAACACAGCACTGTACCAGCTACGAAGAAGAAAATTAGCTCTGTCAAAGGCAAAACTACTTCAGGTGTCTACAAAGTCCATAATGAGAGCACTAGGATCAAGCTAATACAAATTTATATGGAACAGACTTTCTAATTTTTTACTGTAATTTATCAACAGAGACATCCTGGTTTATGTACTTTGTTATGATGAGAAAGAAAACCAAAAAACTGTGTCTTTAGCTGCTGTGAAGACTGAGTTTCATTTATGCCTCAGGGGTACCGATGTGTTGGCAAGGACAAGTAGGAATAACAGTGCTCAGTTCTTTCTGAATCCCCACAATTTAGGAAAATGCAAGTCTTTGACAAGGAGCAGCATGCAGGAGGTTTGCCAATGCAAGGTGTTCCAGAGATGCAGTTAATGAGCTCATCTTCTACATGTTGGCTACACGCTGTCAGGAACAGCTCAGATGTCTCCCTGGGCAGAAAAACTAGGATATAATCCTTATGGGGAAATCCTGATAGCAAATTGCTTGGAAAGCTACAACCACAATGTTCTTCATGTGCTTTTTATGCCACTAGAGCCCTTAAACTCGAAATAATTCTGGCTTCCACTAATATAAATGATCTGGTGACCTATTTCTGTATAATATATTCCCAGTTATGGATTTTAGACACAGATTCATTTATCATTTTCTTAGTCAGGAGCTAGATTGTTTCAAAATTAACAAATAACAATATTCATTTTATTGTTCTCAAAGTTGATCTCTAGGCCAATTTGTTATTGTTTAATGGGTTTGAGGCATATATTTAGTTGGGAACTGGAGCTCTTTTTATGAACTGGAGTAATTAATATGAGCTACCCTGAGGATTTTATCTCTTGCAGTACACTATAGCTATAGATTTGAAAAGAATTGCTTTTATTGGAAGAAAATGCCTAAGGGAATTCTGTACAAATAAACAAACCTTTCTTCTCTGCATCCCTACTTCTTTTTTATGCATGATGCATTATATTGCTTGAGAAAATAACATTTATTCAGTGGACAGTGGTATCTGTGAGGTATAATGCTACCATCAAATTTCATAATAGTAGATAATAATTCAGAGTTTGTGAGCAGGCCTTCACCAAGCCTTCTTCCTCATATCTTTCTCATTTCACCTTGTGAATATAAAAGTATAATTATCTTGCTACCTCAGGAATAAACCCAATGTTCCCTGAGAACTGTGTCTTACATCCCAAAATATTTTGTGTGGGAAAGTTTAGACTAAATTAAAATTATAATGAAAATTTACTGTTTTCCAAAACTGGAATTTTTCAGGATGATTAATCAGTATTTTAATCAATTAGTCCTTCTCAAGTTATTAAACACAGCTGCTCTTCTACAAGCCCTTTATTTTCCTTTCCCTTCCTTTCTTCTGCTTTTCTTTTTCCCATGTCTTTTCATTTTAATTTTCTATTTTCTTTTTTTTTTTTCCTTTTCCTTTTCTTTTGCTCTTTATTTTTTTTTTTTTTTTCCTGGATGGTCATATCTGTAGGTACAAAGATACAGAAAAATAGTCTCAAAATGCAAACTGTTATGAAAGCCCATGATATTTAATTCACTCTGTGTTAGAAAAAGTAAGAATCTAAAATGTAGCATGAATAGTTAGATCACTACCATGAAATCATCCAAACTGTTACAGGCAACACAAGAATAATTGCTTTTTCAGTGTCCCAGAAAAACTTCTCAGTCTAATACTTTGGACACTCTAGGGATCTCAAAAGCCATCTAGTCTTCATAGGCAAACAGGCAATTGATTAAAATGGCATCATTTCAGCTAGCAAAGTTCAAAGTTTTGGACAAATCTAATAAAAAGGGCTTTTTTTCCTGTTTTTATTATCTTTAACAGTGAAATTTTATTTTCTTTGAAATTAAAGAACTTTTTTCTTCGAAAAGATAAGTAAATACTATATGCAAAAAGGAAGCAGGTTATGCCATTGATATATTGTTGTTATTCTTAGTTCATGAATTGGCATCTCATGCTTTTCAGAGGACTAAATTTATTTGGGGGTCCTAAACAGTCTGCAAGGGTTAAAAAATCAAAAAAAATTGTAAAAGTTATAGATAAGGCAGGTGAAGATTTAAATATCCAGATGCATGAATGGAGCTTATTGGCCTGAATCTAAGTATCTACAAATGCACTAACAGTTCAGTAAAATACAAACAGTTATTTACTGTGGTTTGTTCTGGGGGATTTTTTTTTTCCCTTCACAATAAGCCTGGAGGAGCAAGGACTGTTGCCTGTGATGAGGACAATTCCTTCCATGTAGGAAGAGAGACCTTGGAAAATTCCAGCTAAAATGAGGTTTGAGAATGCCCATGACATCTCTGTAGAACTTTAAATGCATTAACAGTTACTTATCTTGGAATTATAAATGTAATATAAATACAACATAGTTCAGTTTCTGTGTCCTAATTAATACAAGATATCTGGTCATTCTGGAGCACATAAAAACTTTGAAATATTATGTTAGACATTAAAATATTTTGAGGTATGATCATCTAATTTTAAGAGTAAACCTAGCCTCAAAAATCTACTTGATTGATCTTAAAATTAGCATAAAATTATTGTGTATTTTCTGCACACAATTATACAGCAATTGTTTGGTCTCTGTATCATACCTGAACTTTATTATTACTTTCAATCTGAATACCCTTAGGATATTTACAAGATGGGAAGTGTTTTGGAGTTTGAACAGAGTGTACATGTTATACATGTACTTACATATATACATTGTGCCATCTGTGTCAGCTCTAAGAAACCTTATGCTTGTCAGGAGAATCTATCAAATCTTTCTTGAGTTCAGTTCACTCCTGCTTTAATTTGATAACTTAATCTTCTAAACCTCTTACTGCATTTGGAATGAGCTCCTTGAATTTCTAGAAAACCAAAAATAAATCAAAAATTCTGAAATTCCATGTTTAATGTGAGTAGTGAGTGATGATCTAACAGCCTTGATATTCTTATAATGCATTATAACAGTAGTGCTTTAAAAACATAATAAGAGAATAAAGCTCTCAGCTGTTTTTAAGGTTAAATAGTTTCACTGCTTTTCTTTACCATTTTTTCTTCCTATTTGCTGTTCTCAGCTAGGGTGAATTCACCCTTCCTCATGACTGGTGCAAGGTGTCATTCACCTCATTATTTACACTGCCATATCTTTTATCTTGAGCAGAATGCTACTTTGTGAGCAGACAGAGGACAAATTTTGCATCCTTTGACAGAGATATCTGTGAAGAGATCTTAGACTTCATTCACCACCCTTCAGAGTACTGAGTTCACAGAATGACTTTGAATTTCTGCTATTACATATGGAGTAAAATCCTTTGACAGTCTTTGAGGTACAAAAGGTGCAGGGACTCCAGTGTATGTACTGAACTGCGCTGAGTTTTCCTTGAAAAGACAAAATGGATACACCCATTATTTATTTTACTCACCCTGTACTCCAGCTGAGCAACTCTTCCAATTAGCTGATATTTCAACCAAGTGCTACAATAAGATATTTGATCTGGTTTGCATATGTTCTGACATGCCTTTCTTTTATATTAACCAGAAGATATTGAAATAGGTAAAAGACAGAGAAAAACAAGGAGAAATTGCATTTGTTTCCTCATTGCTGAAAGCAGAATAAGGAACCCCCAACCCCCGAAACACTGCAAAAAGAGAGAATTACAATGCAGACAAAAAAACACTGTGGAAAGCTAATGTGTGGTAATGCATTGGATGTAAAGCAGACTAAGTAAGCATCAAAATATCACAAACAAAGAAACAAACAGGAAAAAGAAAACAAAAACCAAACCTCAGAGAACTCCTTAAATGAGCATAAGAAAAAATTAACTAAGATTAAATTAATTCTAAAGTTTGGATTCATATCAAGAAAGGTAGAACTGCTTGAAAATCATCTTATTAAGAGCTGTCTCCTCTGGCCTGCATGAGAAGGAGCACTACAAATGAAACTTTCACATCCAACCTAATTTAGTAGAATATGGTGAAAGGAGATTTGTCATACAATCAGACAGTATCTTGTGTTGGAAGGGACCCTAAAGATTATCTAATTCCAACTACCCTGTATTGTTGCTGGAGTCCCAGCAGGGGTGAATCAAGGCTCTTTGACTCCAGTACCAGAAGGCTGATATGATTTATTAAAACTACTTCATTGTTTAGTAAGATTTGCCCTATTTCTGCCCAGGTACAGAGCTTAGCTTCTTGCTTCTTCAAGCTCCATACCAAAAGTGCAAGAATGCTTACAAATTCCATTGATAACTATTTTTCACATCATTGGCAAACAGAGAGAAGAGAGGGAAAAGGCCCACATCCCCCATGTGGGAGACAGGGCAGCCAGCACCCATATCCTTGAAACCTGATAAAAATGAGAGTTTCTCTTGGAATAAAACTTAGCAAATCTGCACTCAGGGAAACTCATAAAATATCATAACTACACCCCTGTCCCAAAGAGCAGGGACACTTTCCACTAGACCAGCCAGATGTGGCCCCATGCACTATAACCCCTTGAGCCCTGACCTTCCACCAGTCTTCACTCAGTGCATGGTGAACCTGCTTATCCCACTGTTGGATAGCTTCTCCAGAAGGATGCTGAAAGGAACAGTATCAAAAATCTTACTAAAATCCAGAGAAACTACATCCACTGCCTTCCCTCCATCCAATAGGTGGGTGACTTTATCAAAGAAGGGTCTCATTGACTGTACCTGGTGATTGCATTATTCTTTAAATTACTTTCACTAACACCTAATATCATATGTTCCATAATTTTTTCCAGAAAATAAAGTTAAAATAACAGGTCTATAGTTACCTGGGTCTTCCCTCATGCTTTTTTTGTGTATTGGAATAACAGTGACTGTCTTCCAGATAGCAGGGAGCTCCCCAGAGTCCCAGGAACTTTGGTAGATGATTGAGAGGGGTTTAGCCATAACACCCAATAGCCCCACACCCTTCAGTACTATGGGATGAATCCACTGGGCCCTATGGTATTGTGAAGATTCAGCTGATAAAGCTGCTCCCTTACAATTTCAGCGCCCACAAAAGGAAATCTGCTGTTTGCTCTCAGTGGAACCACACTTGTCTATCATTATAGTTAAAGACTGAAGCAAAAAAAGCATTGAATGGCCCCACTTTTTTTTTTTTTTCAACTCTATCAGTCAGATGACCATCTTCATTGAACTAGGTCCAAATTTATTTATTTATGTCAGTGCAAGGACTTGATATATGGTTTATAGATGGGAGACAATTACTTTACATTTTCTATTATTTCTTATCTGTCATTTCAATTTTGATGAAGCAAAATTTATAACCAGACCTCTTTAACTGTTTCCAAAGGTCTGATTATATTGGTAGATGGAAGAGCAATTGTAACAGTTTTCTTTTCTGACAGAAATTCTCCCCAGAACTGCAAAGCTGTAAATAGTTACATGTGCATTTCGGCTAAAATTTCAGAAGGCTGTCAAATACACAGCTAGCTACATCACTGACTTCTGAACTACTGACTCGTTACAGTTATAGCATAGCAGTTTCTATGTTCAATTTCTTATTTTGTCTTTGACCTTTACCTGGTGTTTCAGATCCAAGAAAAGAAAAAGAAAAGGGTTTCTCCAGCCCTTTCCTCAGAGTATTCTCAGTCTAGGTATATGATGAAGTTAGATAATCAGTCAATACAAACCCTTACAGCTCCATTTACTTACTGAATCTTTGGTGATTTCTGCACCTGAAGGCAAAGTATGATAATTTGGATAGTTATGTGTTATCTAACACACTTCACAGAAATGCATTCGTGCAGTAAAGTTTGTCAGTGAGCACTTAACCACCTGGATTGTGCAAATAAGGGTACAAGTAGGCATATGCAGTAATATGCAACAAGGAGACATTTATTTTAAAGAAAAGACCTATATGTTATACTACTCACACTTGTACAATTGGTATAATCAGTGTATATTATATATCTTATTCCTGTAGTATTTTTCTTGAGAATCGGTAGCATACAAAAATAGCGTATGATGACTCTTCTTCTTTTCCCACTCACTTTCTTTCCCTTTTTTAAAGACTCAAACCTCCTTTATATTCAGCCTGAATGTCTGCTTCTAATACTGTTCTAGAGCACAACAATTTACAGGGAATTGAAAAAGCAATTTTCTTTGGACAGCTAGCTATTCTCCCTAATTTTCACCTGCCAAACTCTTTTCTATGAATGTTGACTCAATCAGATAAAAGGCAGGCTTTAAAGATGTTTGATTAGCTGCCTGGCTTACCTTTAGCTACTCACTTTGCATGTAAAATGTCTACACACCCACCATTCTTCACTTTCCACTCTTCACTGACAGAGCTTTCCCAAGAGCTGCACTGAGCACTGTGGGCATGAGCTAAGACAATAAGCACTTTTCATTTATGGACTGCTGACAACTTCTCGTTTATTAACTGAAATAAGAATTCAGCAACAGCAAAATAATATGTACATTATTTACAATGCACACCTTCATTTTTTTAATATGTTAGATCAGTCCTTTACATCAATTCATTTGAAATCACTATAATGACTGAAAAAAACCTTTACACATTTCTCCTGCTGTACTACCACGTACTTCCCAACAAATGAAAGCTGAGTGATATGACACTTATTTTCTAAAATTCAGTTCCCATACTCTTAAGGATTTTGCCATCATGAAGGACACTGAATGGTCTCTTCTTTTGTAAACAATTCTCATGATCTCAGTGGAATGACTCAATCAAGTAGTCTGTTTAAAATATTAAAATCGATGACTCACAAATTTTTACATGGACTACAAAAGGAAACTAAGGATCTTAATACGTCTAGAATGTTGCCTAATTTTTATGGCACTTTTTGGAAATATTATAACCTGCTTATATTCTTAGCTGGAAGCTAATTAAAATTTCTGAAAAATCATTTTAACTTTATAGAGTGTGGGCAAGCTGTGAATGTGAAAATTATGAATGTGAACTTGTGTTTATATGATTGTAACTGGACATGTTTTAGACATTGAAAGCTAAGCTTCTATCAGATGAAAGCAGAGTAAAAATTAACTAGACAACTGAAGGACCTGAAAAGCTAATAAACTAAAATTTAATTAAATAAATTTGGTGGCACCCAACTTAAAGTAGTTGTGCTTTGTCTAAGAGTTGCTTTGAAATACTAAATCAATATACATATTCAAATTAATTTTGTAAAACTATTATGCATTCAATCAAAGCATTTCCTTACTGCATCTCTGTGTTTTATGACAGTTGATATACATATTTTCCTACCCTCTGTATTACTTCTAGTGCCCCAATGTAATTAAAATTTTATCTTTAGAGTTATTTGAAAAACAAAGAAACAATATGTTGAAACTGCCAGTGTAAGCTGACAGAAAATAACTGAGATTTCATAAGAAAACCTCAGAGATTCTATGGAGCTTTCATTTCATTTACTTAATCAATAAATAATTCTGATACAGTATTTTGTATTGCAAAAGAGAAAAAAAATATTAAATTCCTGTCATAAGTCTATTTTAAACTCCACCTTTATGGCTTCACTTTGTCAGTATGGAGTGATATTAAACACACTAAAGATTGGAAGTCTAGTTGCAAACTTAAATTTGTCAAACATTTGCTAAATATTTTTCCACTTGCTCCTGGATCCTGAATAAGTCCTCCACATCTACTCTGATTTTAATTTCATATAATTTATTTTTACCCATTCTTGGTAATTTCAGATGAGAGCTATCATATTGCCTCTCCACTATAATTTCTCTAATGTCATAGCTGATGTCCTTTTTGATTTCTTTTTCTATTTTTTCACTGACTAGTTTTACTGGATTTCTCTGTAGGCATTTCAGACTTTCTGGAATGTGTGGGAATAAGAAAAGCCATGGACTTGCAGGTGCAGTTTCACTATTGCCTACATTATATACAATTAATACTACTGTGATTTGACTCTGTATCTTGTAGTATGTTCACTCTAGGATAAAATTTCCCACTCCATGTCACAAAACACAGAGGCAGTTCTGTAGTTTGTTCCTCTGTCTCCCTCTCTCTCTCTTTCTCTCTCACCCTGCATTTCTCTGGTTAGCTACAGATAATTATCTGTTTAATACTGTGACTTGCTTAATTTATGCCAAAGTAACTTTGCCATTAATGTGGTTTTCATCTCAGTTAATCCAAACACACCTAAGTATTCTCCCTTCAAATTTAAAAGTCAGATTTTGTATTATTCACTCTTAAAAAAAAAAAAAAATCAGAAATTGTAACCTTTTTAAAGCAAGTGCTGTTTTAAAAGTGCCATCTCTATTATCAATTTCCACATGATCCTATGTGGAACATGCTCTCATAAAACAGTGATATTCAAGAAGACCATAAGATTTATCTGACCAAATAGAGGATCTAGTAATTTACAGGTATCTTGTTAATTAAATTCTGTTGATAAGAAGGAAACTTCATTTCCAAAGCTGAATTTTTTGTCTTCCTTAACTAGGAATCTTAATCAGCTAAAATTGTTTTCATAATACACCCCCTCCAGACAGTGAAAATTATTTTCATCATAGATACTTTTCTTGGAGCAAGGATTCATAATGTACAACACTGAACATATAAATGTGTATTTCACTGCATCAAATTACTTCTGAAACAATTCCATATTATCTGTAGCTATATATACATTTTGGGTTATTGTTGTTAAAAAATACTACTGCTTTCATATTGCTGTAGTTAGTGTCAGAACACTCTGACTAGTTTTCATTTAGACACTGTTAGGGGATTCTCGTTTTTACTACACAATTTAATCTTACGCTCTTTTTTATCAACATCATTTCTTACTAGAAGCCAACCAAAACTGTCGTCCAGCTAAAGTGATTGTGTGAGGGGGAAGCAAAAGGAACAAAGCTACCAGTTGTACCTGAATCACAACAATACTTCACAAAACTTTCTGACTTTTTGCCGGAAGTTAAACACAAGTTCCAAAATAAAACAAACAAAAAAAAATTGCACTTGACTGTCTTATAAAAGGACAAGAAAACCAAACTATGTGTCTGTGAGTGCCTAGCACTTTGCATAATGTGTTAGATAAATAATTTTTGCTTTTGGTTAGGTTTTTTTTGCTTGTTCATTTGGGTTTTTTCCCTTTAGGGGCTATCTACATAGATTCATTCCATTATGTCACAGATAAAACTATGGCCTGTGTGTCTCTAGAAATATTTTTCAGTAGAGTTATCATGACAGTAGCAGTTTATTCTTGTGGTATTTCTGTTCCATCATTATGTTCATTCCATCATTATTTGCTTTGAAAACTATATAGATATTGGAATAAGAGTGAAAAATATTAATCTTCCCATGAATGAAAGTGTCAGAGATTAGCCCTCCTCTGTTTTCTGCTGTGGTATTTTTTTTTTTACCTTTCAGAGGATAATTCTGTGATGAGGTATGCAAGAGACTAATGTTTAATTTTAGAAGGCTGTTTGAAGAACTACCTGCAAAGCTATGCAAAGTCTGTTGAAATCAACAAAACACCAGAAATTCATAAGAGCCTGAAGTAGGTCTCTATGATCAGGAATGAAAATATTGGGGTTTTCTTCCTTTTCTTTGTATTTGGTTTGTTTGTTTTACTGTTTTCTTTTCTTGGGTTTTTTAAGGGAATAGCCTGACTGCTAGAAATATAATTCCTACTCCTCAACACAGTGCTGTCTGGTTTAAGACAACTTTACATGTGCTGTTTTACCAGAAGGCCTAATTTATTTTAAAAAACCACCCCAACACTTAATCTACTGGTCCTGTCTGGGATAGAGTTCAGCTTCTCCACAGAGGACAGTATGTTGGGTATTTGTGATGAAAATAATGTTGATAACATTGGGACAATTTAGCTACTGCTGGAAAGTTCTTGCACAGTGTCAAGTCTTTCAGCCTGGAGAAGAGAAGGGTCCAGGGAGGCCTTTTGGCAATACCTTATTTCAATACCTAAAGGAAGCCTACAAGACAGCTGAAGAGCTGGGTATACAGTGACAGAACAAGGTGTGATGGCTTTAAATTGAAAGAGGGCAGGCTTAAATTAGAGATTAGAAAGAAATTCTTTACTGAGAGCATGGTGAGATGCTGGAACAGATTTGCTAGAGAATGTGTGGATACCCTATCCCTAGCAGTGATCAAGGCCAGCTTGGAAAGAGCTCTGAGTTAGCAGAAGGTGTCCCTGCCCTTGGTAGGGAACTTGGAGCTAGGTGATCTTTAAGGTCCCTTCCAACCCAAAGCATTCTATGATTCTATGATTCTATGATTCTATGATTCTTTCTTGCCTCTTATGATGCCCTGCTAGGGAGTAGACTGGGGACACACATCAGGAACCATTTACTCAACTGACCAAAAGGATTTTCCATACCATACAACATTTTGCTCATCATTACAAAATGGAGAAAGAATTAGAAATGGGGTACACACTTCATGGCATTTGTCTTGCTAAGTAACTGCTGTGTGTGATAGAGCCAAACTTTCCTGGAGATGGCCAAACATCTCTGTGGATGGGAAGCAGTGAATTGGTTTCTTGTTTTGCATTATTTGGGCAGCTTTTTGGTTTACTATTAACCTGCCTTTATCTTAATCGCCCAGGGTTTTTTTTTAACCCTTCTGATTCTCTTCCCTTTTCCACTAGAAGGAAGTGAATCTCTAGGTGATGCTGAGCTCCCACCAGTGTTAAACCATGACAAGTAAAAAAATACACAATATTAATTTAAATTAGCTTGAAATTTTATTTATTTCACTTTGGAACCAAAGGCAATATTTGAAAACATGTTTTGTCACCAGAAATTCACCCAAAATTAGGATGGATAATGCAGGACAGGATTCTACTTCTCTCCTGAATTTTCTTGCCATGTAAACTTTCTAAGTACTTCCTCCTGTTGTGTATTTCTCGTGCAATCTTATCTGATTTTCAGCTGGGATGTCTTTCAGTACAGACACTGAACAGATTGTTATTCTTCATTGGCAGAAGATAGCAAGATGCTAAGAGATCTCTCCTGATAAGAATCCTGAAGGTAGCCCAGTTTAGAACAACGGACTACTGAGAGAAAACAGAAGAAAAGTCTGAAGGCTAACGTAGCTAAACCAAGGAAATACAGTTTTTCCACCATTGCAATTGAATGTATTTTTGTCTTTATTAACCCTTTAAAAGTATACATTAAAATAAAATATTTTTGTATTCTATTTAAACCTTATTTAAATATATTAGCATTAATAATAGTAGAATTCAATTAACAGTCATGTGTTTATGTTTAAGAACTGAGAAAAGTTGATGAACCAAAATTAACACGTTTTGGTTTGTGCTGATTGAGTTAATGAATGATATACTCTAGTTACAAAGTTGCTTTTATGAAGAGTGTTAGGGGGAACCTTGAGATTATGATCTAGATATCAGCTGCATTCAATTTTTTCAATACCATAGTGTTTCCCCACTTGCTATGGGATAAGAAGAAGAACATGCCTCTAGAGTTTTTGAAGAAAAAGTATTGGTAATGAGCATTAGCAACGTGCATAATAAGGCACAGATAGTATGTCCCTTTGGAGAACCTTTTGAGGTTCTGGTCTGATGGCCAGCTGGACCAATCTGGTTGAATTTAGGAGTTTCCAACACAAAGAAGCATATGAAGATATCTAGAACTCTCTAAAGAAGAATTATGTTAAGTTGTGGGTGTCCCATCCCTAAAAGCGATCAAGGCAAGGTTGGATGGGGCTTTGAGCAATCTGGTCTACTGAAAAGTGTTCCTGCCCATGGCAGCAAGGGTGGAACTAGATAATCTCTAAGGTCACTTCCAACCCAGGCCATTCTATGATGTTGTGGTTCTATGATGCTATGAAGATCTAGAAAAGGAAGGGGACATCATTTAATAAACACTTACCTGAGATAACTCGTCAGGGAGTCTCATCAGACCAGGAAACGAAGCAACCCTGAAAGATAACTCTGGGTGAAAATGGGCTGCCTTATATTTTGGCAGTACCTGAGAGACATCTCATCTTATGGGTAGTGTTTAGCATAAATCAGATAAAGTCTGCTGTCAGAGTTCATGCTTCTGTCCTTATCCTCAAAAGGAACCTCTGAGCAACTGATTGAAACTTAAGTGTCTACACCAAAAATCCCTAACTTTAGTTGAAACAAATCTTCAAAGACTAAAGGTAAGTTATTTAAACTCCTGTACTCCACACAGTGGGAAAATCTTCTTGAGGTAATTGCGTAGAACTTCAAATTGACAAAATGTGCAGAAAATAAATGCATTTTAAAATTATTAAATTCTAGCCACTGTATTCCTATTTTTTTCTAATGTTGATGGTAGTGCATTTTTCAGGGCCAATTTATTATTTTGGATTTCAAAGAAGTGCTGCTGAAAGTAAGGAAAATGAACAATTAACAGTCGTATTGTTTCTGCTACTGAAGAAATTTTAACAAAGCTAAAGTCTATACAAGAGGTTTGTTCTAAAGAAACTTTTGTATGTTTTATATATCTTCTGAATCATGAGTTGGTGCAAGGACAAAGTTGAGAAATATCAAGGTCATGGGTGAAAAGTTGAGATATTAATTATGTATTCTAGCATGTTTCATTGCAGTCTAAAAGGTGGTAGGTGGTGTTCTGTCCTAGCATTTCTCAGTTGAGAGTTTTATACCAAGTTTTTCTTTCCACAAGCTTGCACTCCCTCAGTAAGCTTTATTTATGAAGGAAACTGTATGAAATCAATTAGTTTTTCCACCTTACTGACTTAGAGATTATGCTGGTAAAATTTGCTAATTGTAAGAAGAAAACCCTAGGTGTCTTATCAATCTTTCTTTTGGCTGCCAAGGCAATAAGCCGAAGACCTGGAGTTGGCAGCATGATTACATCAGCTCATATCAAAAAACTGCTATATCAAGAGCAAATAAACATGCTTGTATTCTGCCTTGTGTGTGGTGAATAACTACATTAAATCAATCTCAACTGTCTGTCAAAGTCAAATTTATTAAAGCACAACACTGAAACCGAACTGAATTTTTGAAATCAATATGACTGATGGCTAACAGCACGAGGTTTGCACCTGCATTTACATTTTGAAAGACTGACCTTTTCCATCGTCTTTGATTTTTCTTTAATGGTCACCCTTCCAAAACTTGGAAAGTCAGAATGAATGGCTTCTTAACATTATAGCAGCGATACAAACACTATGCTGTTTCTTCCAGAATTATATAAACCGCAAATGAAAGCAGAAACATAAACCAGCAGAAATAAACCCCCCATTTCTCAACCTGTCAGCTATATAAAAAAAGCCCCATTAAAGCAGAGTAAGTGGCATACACAAGGGCAGCTCCTGCTACAGGAAAACTTCATTACAAATGTACTGTAAGTCAGAGACATTTCATTTTTATTAATTTAAAAACATATCCGGAAACCCTGCTAGATCAATCAAACTGACTCTCTAACCCATGACTTCCAAGCAACTCTACCTTGTTGGCTCCAAAATGCTGTAAGATTATTTGACTAAGAGTTAACTTTCCTGCTGTGCTTGAATATGTAACAGAAAGAATGTTTTCAGGGCTTGGAAAAGATTAGCTTTTAAAAAATTAAAAAGCTTCTTTCTTTTTTTTTTTTTTTTACATTTTGAAAATATCATCCACTCAAAGTAGAATTGTGTGATTTTATCAGATTTTTTTTCTCTCCAAAGATTATTCTATTGTGGAGTTCTGAAGAAAAGAATTATCTCAAGTCACCTATGTCTCTTTATTAAGCATGAGGAAAAGGGAAGCAGTAACAACTCATGGAAAACAAAATCTCCCATGATTAAGTAAGAGATCCAAATCTGGACCTTGTGATGATGTAGCTATAGGACATTATATTTTATTTAGTTGTGTAACCACATTCATGAATTTATGCCCCAAGACACATTCCTGCTTCTGCAGTACAGTTGTAAACACTTCCTATTGGAATACAGTAGTTGCTAAATATACAACTAATTAAAAGTTTTCAGATAGAGAAAACAACTGTGTAAAAATAATTAAGAATAACTAGATTGCTATGATGTTTCTCAGGAAATTACTGAATACATGCTAATTGAATTTTTAAAATTGAAAATAAAATAGCTTTTCTTACTATCTTCTTGTAGTTTATTTTCTATATAACAGAACGTTTACCAATATTCTCAAGGTTTATTGACAAAATACTTATTTAAAGTTTTAATTTATTTAACTATGAATCCAACATACAAGAACTACTGTGTAGTTTGTTTCACATTGTTCAAAAAAATATGGTCTTCTGGTTTTGAAGTAGCTAAATTGTGTAGTATAAAGAAAAAATATAAAAATAATCCCACATTTATTAAATCACAATGGAAATCTTCTACATAGAGTTCATATAACATTAAGCAAAAGATGTTTGTCCTTTCTGTTATTATATACTTTTTTTCCCTAAAACATGATAACTAATGATTATAAGCCAAAGAAAATTTAAGCTTATAATAAAACCAGAAATAAAATAGCAACTTTTCTGGCATTTTCATTCATAAAGCCCTACTGCAAATGATTAATGCTTTGGGGAAGAAAAAACTAATTGAACCTAGACAATGAACTAAAAAATACCACACTCATAAGAATTTTACAACTTTGTAAATGGTTTCAGGTGGTCTTGCATGAAGAAGGTGACTGGATAAGTTGCTCCCCCAACATCTCTTCCAACCTCTGACAAGCTGCTGTTCTGTGGTTCTGGTCAATCTAGTCTCTTTGTTATATGGATAAAACTTTTTTTTTTTTTCTTTTTAATTGTCTGTGGCTATCCACTGAGGGAAAAGAAATAATGCCATGTGATCTGGGTAGGGGTGAAATCATGCATAAAAGAAAATGATACAGATTTTATAAGAATAATTCATAGGCTGGCAGTAGGTCAAGCTATTGTTGAGCAATTCTAAATATAGAAATAAATCAAATGCTGCTCAGACACAATTTACAAATAAAATATTATATATGCCAAGTGCATTATACACTGTGAACAGTTGGCCCAGTTCCTTCTATGACTGAGTCTAAGCTGCTGTTTAAACATATCTTAAGAACATAATATGCCTCCTGGAGCATATCTACATGCAAAATATTATCATTGCTAAAATAAAGCTTTTAAATTTCAAATGTGGCAACTACACTTCTTTTCTCAGAGGAGGTAAGAAGAGCTTCTAAATATCAAATGCATATATGATGAATAATGCTACATACTGGCATAGTACTGAATATCACATAATACAGGATAGCAAATAACAATACATTTTTATCCAGCTGTTGAAAGCAAATAGTTATTTCTATTATTTCACAGTACTCCTGTAGATGCTTCACACAAAGTAGGAAAGGAGAAGTGATGCTTTCCTTGGCTACTAAAACATCAGAGGTTAAGACAGTAATATGTAATTAAGCACATGTTCTGGTAAATTTTAAGTACTTTCTAATTATGCTGGGAGAGTTTCTGAGGGAGTAATACATTTTCCTACGTCATAACATCCCTACCAACCGTCTATTGCTCTAGAGAAGGACTTGAATTGCTACAAATACCCATCTGTTGCAATGTACTTTTCACCCCACAAAGGCTGTCATGGGGCTGACAAAGTCACCATATTCCTGACCAAACCTACACAGCTGTGGGAGGCAGGATACAGCCAGCTTACACTGCCTGCCACCTCCATGCTGTGGAATCTGTGGGACTGCACATTCAGAAAAGACTAAAGAGCAGGCACTACTCCCCTCATCCACTTAATGCCACTTGTTTTCACCACTCCCTGTGATGGCAGTCCACAAATGGTAGTGGAAAAGATGGTAATAAGCACATGTCAAAGAGTAGAGATGCAGGTAAATGGCTGGTCATTTTTGTCATAAGTACAGGTGGACAAACAACTCAAATGCTGCTTTTACACTCTAGTTTCAGCACAGTTTTGCTACATTTAGTGTGCATGTTAGGGCCAGGTTATGAAGGGGAGGTGATGGTGACTGAAAATTCAAGAGTTGAGGCAACACTTGAATAAGCAGGACTGTTGATAAAGCATGTGAAGTATAGTGAGCAAATGGAAGTGGGAGACAAAATAGGCCTGGAAAACCAACTTTCAGTGCACTGGAAAGAGTATGATGAAAAAGGGAATGGAAGTATGTCGTACGTGACTGAAAGCCAAACAGAAGTTTCCTTTTTTTTTTTTTTATTTTTTGTTGTTGTCAGTGCACATTTTCTTCTACTATTTGGCCTCTATGATCTTAGATTTCTTTTTTGATCGTCTTTGTTTCATATGTTTCCAACTAACACATAAAACTTTGGCAGAAAATCCACTGATATTTAGAACCAGTGTTCAGGGGAAATGTATTGCTAAATAAGTCCTGCCATCTAAAGTATTTAGACACCTAGTTCATCAATTTTGATAACAGATAGGCATCCAAGGGTTCAAGTTTGTGTGTTTCCACAAATATTGTTTCAAGGGTGGTTTCACTAGGGTAAGTGCCACCATACAAGGTTTTTTATTACTGTAGTTGCAATGGTTAAAAAGAGATTGCACTATCTGACATAGTCATAGAAATAAAATCATGGAAGTGCAGACCAAGCCCTTGCCTATAGGAAACTAACACGGAAGATTACGTCTCCCTTGAAAGCACTGTGTAAATTTACAGCAGTAGATAAATGATGCAATTAGAAAAGTATTTTTTCATAGATTTTTCTGAGAGTAATGTAGGCTGGCTGTGAAAGCAGTACTTTTAGAGCCTAAGAAGCTCATAAAGGGAGATGGTGGAGCTGTAGGCCATTAATATAAGGAAGCAAGCATCCAGTAAAGTGTGATGCAAATGACATATGGGTTGCCTAGGAAGGTTTTAATCAGGCTGATGTAATAGCATAGATTTTGTGTAAAAATAAGAACATGTTTTCGGACTTACCAACTTATTTTTATTTTTTATTATTTTTTCCAGCTGGCTTATCCTTCCATCAAAATTAATTAAAGCAAAAAAAAAAAAAA
>VWZP01006608.1:1068720-1122526 GCA_013396995.1 Dicaeum eximium
AAAAAAAGGCAAAATACAAAGAAAAAGAAAAAACAAAGAAATATGGATGTTAGTGCCCAAGTGCAAACAATGAACTTAGAAAAGAAAATACCTTTAAATTTGGCTTCTCAGCAGATTCTAATAGTGTACCCATTAGAGCTGAATGTTCAGAAAGGCTGTCACTCTCTATAGTGCCAATCCATTGTAAAAAAGAAGGGTAATTGGAAGTCAATCAGCCACCACTCTTCAGCAAAGGAATCAGATCTGCCTTTTTTGACATTCTATCCTAAAGAAAGTTCACCAGCATTATAGTTTTATTAATATCCTCATGCAATTAGTCAGAGATTTAGACATATGTATTCTCAGGTGGGAAATGTAATTATACTTTTTAAACAAAATTAAATGTTCACAAATACTAACTGTCTGCAGATTTGGATGGTTAAACAAAAAGAGAAATATGTTCCCCATTTTTCTATTAGGTTGCACTGTTGATCTTTGTAAGATAATGCTGATAAAAATTTTCACAGGTTTGTTGCATTAAGAAGAACTATTTGCTTTCAATATCATATTAGCTGCTCCATAGGGAAATTTTTTATGTAGGGCATGATTTTGTTTGTTTCAGAGAAATTTATTATGATTATTACTGTTGCTGTTATTAACTTGTATCTGATTATCTGTTTCTCTGCCTTCTATATGCCTAATATTATGTAGTATTTAAAAATATGCTTCTCTGCATTGTGTGGCTTTTAAGCGTAATTATTGGATTTTACAACTGTAAAGAAATTCTTGCTATGAATAGCATGTAAGTTTTCATGTGCAGCTTTTACAGTCAGATCTCAGAATAGATGACTATAGAAAAAAGCTAACAAATGTGAACATACACCAAAAAAACATGCAAATCTGTAAGATAGTAAAAAGACATGAACACTGCCCCACTCCCACCCTTGCCCTTCACAGAGGGTTTTAGGAACAGATTCCACCTGTTTGCTGGTCACTCTGTTTCATTTGCATGACTTTTCCTCCGAGAGGAGATCTCTTCAGTTTGCAGTCTCTCTAATGCAAAACCTATTTTTTAACGAAGTCAAGAAGTCAATGCCCAACTAAAGCTTCCTGAATCAAGTCTTTACATCACAGACTGCATGTCTATATGAAAGAAATCACACCCTTTCATTTTTTCAGAGCCTATAGAGGGTGCCTATATATATGTTTGTGTGAGAAGATGAAAAAATCCAGTTAAGGGGCTTTCCATGGATGATGCTTTCCAGCATCTGACAGGTAGAAATTAAAATTAGTAGACTTACATTCAGATTTTTCTGTGTGTATAAATGAGTGCTTTCCACATGCCACTAGTTGTAACCTCAATGAATATGAATAAGATTTTGGGTCTAGAATTAAACAATATTCATTAAGTCTTCAACATTGTAAACATAACCAATTTTTTATACCTCTATCTAAGAGGAGTTAGATTATCAACATAATTTCATACAAAATTCTTTGTCAAAGCTCTAATATCAGTGGGGTTTGGAAGAATTTTTTTCAGGACTTCTCAGTTTTGAAAATGTTTCAACATATCTTTATTAGCTTAACTTTGTTGTTGACTTGCTGATCCCAATGTCTGGTGTTAATATTCATAATAAATTTGAGACAATTTTCCAAAGTTGAGGCTATGAAAATACAGTTTTTTCAGTTTGCATCCAAATGCTCTTTTGATAACCTCAAAAGGCAACTGAAAATATCCTCCATTCTGCTTTATCAGAAAGATACTGATTTTGTAGGTGACTCTACAACTACACAAAAATCTATCTAGAAAGCAGCTATTGAAAAAGGATTAAGTTGCACTGTATGTGAGGGAAAAACTGAAGGAAACTGTTGTTCAAAAAGAGGTAAAAAAACACTAAGATAAACAAAATTCAAGTTTGAGAAAAAATAACAAATAAAAGAGGGAGAAATCTTTGAAGAAATATACTATAATGTGATGCAAACATAGTTTTCATAACAACCATAATTGGCACATGTTGCATCATTTTTAATGGCTCTTGCTGATTAATATTTACTATGTGCCCCATGAAAGTGCACTTAATTATATGAATGTTGTAATGAAACTTGTTTCAAATAGATGCTTGCCAAATACTGCACATAATGTTACTCAAATATTTTTTATTCTGATAAGCTTGGAAGAAAAAGCAGTAAAGACTGTACTGGCTGTTGGGCATTCATTCACCAGTTGATTTTTTTTCTTTAAAATCTGTAATAAAATTAAAGCACCACAAATTACCTACAGTCAATTACCAGTTAAGATCATTTAGCATATTTTTGTTAGATGACTTTTAATGTTCTTGCCAAGAGAAGCGTAATTGAAAAATAAGTTTTTCACAATTTCCCAATAAGATACTTTGCTACAATTTTTTCCTTAATGTTTAATTTCAAATACCATACATGCAATCATATGAATGAACTAAATTAGATTTATATATGCTTATATATTATGCATAATTTTCTATGAATTTTACCTGAACTTTAAAGTATCTAAAACAGAAAGAAAAATTGAATTAAATCAAAGGCCAAAATAGTCTTGACTTCATTATCGTACTTCTTAGCTATGAAAAATTGCACTTCTTTCTGTTCTGTTTCTGGTTTTTAGTAATTTTTTTTCAGTCTTTTGAGTTTGATGCTTGTTACCTGCTGTAACCTGGAAAAAAAAAAACCAGCTCCTTACTTGCTTCTTGCTGCTTTGAATTTCTATAGTCTTCTCTGCTTCATGAACCTTGACCCTGTGGCCCATCCCTGCAATAACTGAAAATTCATTAGCTCTCATTTATGAAATCTTCCTGTAGACTGTTTGACAATGAGAACTTCAAATATTATGAGTGCTTTCTTCAATCTGTGAAAATAGAACTTGACGCTATATATGCGGGTTTTTTAAATTATCAAGTTCTAAATTATAGGACCAAACCAAAGGTTCCACAAAGGTTTCTTCAAAAAATAAGAACCTTTCTACTTGACACGTGTCAAAGAACGAACGACCAGTATACTAACATAAGTTTGCTGAACGTGTACCTACCTTTTATATAACAATATTATAAATGGAGTCATTATTAAAAATGGAAACTTCAGCCATCAAACATCAAGAAGATTTCCATTTTTCATCTCAAGTCTCTGAAGAAGAGAAGCATATTGCACAGTCAGGTAAGTACTTACCTAACTAGCTGGGAAGTGCACCACTTGTATTGTGACATCAAACTTCAACACATGTAGACAGTGTTCTACACAGTGCTCAGAGGCTTAAAAACATTTCTATCCCATTTAAAAAAGATAGTGTATTTACTATGTTGTATCCAAAATTACACAGTTATTTTTGCTATTTCATAGTATTTTTTTTCGTTCATATGGATGACTGTGAAAGATGTTATTATTCTCTGTATTTTCTGAGGTTCTTATGACAATTCATGAAATCTGCTTTTAATAATTTTTAATATCTACTCTGTGCTCCTTCTGAGCCAAATCAGCTGCTCCTATACCTTCCTAGAAGTTTCTGTATGGTTAGTACATTACATTTTCTCAAGGGAAGGTCACTTCATTTAAAAGTAACTATTTAATTTACATTCATATAGTTCTACTCAAATCAGATGACTTCTAATGAAAAATTCAGAATTCTATGAATAACAATTTTTTCTGCTGAACATTTTGCAGAAATAAAATATTTTCAATTATTTGCTTTTAGTTTTTAAATCGTTGACTTCATATTTTCCTTTTTTACTTTTCTTTCTTCAGTAAGTATAACGCAGTAAGTCAGAAAAGAAAAACAGTATCTGCAGGTTTCCCTAAATGCATCTTTCTAATGGTGTGACTCGCTCACCTATGCTGAGAAAGTTTCAATGGTCTTTTTGAAACGCATAATTAAACATCTGCTATTGTTTGCAAGACAAATGCCAAATGCTTCAACAGTAATATTCTTACTGCTATACTTTTCCAGTGAGATGGGAAAATGAAGAGGGTAGAACCCATTTAAAAGTATAAAATGTTTCTATAATATTTTCCATAATAACAAGGAGAATCTCCTCCTCAAATAAGTTTAATTTAATTTTATCATCTGAAAAGTAGGGGACCAATCTCACCTTCATAAGAGGTAAAGTACTTGGAAAATTGACTTCAAGAGGACCCATGATATTTTTAGCATGCTGAGGAAACTCAGTTAATACCTAACTGAAGATATTCTGCCTGCTTAAATCAAACAGTCATTGACAAGAGGATTTGATTATTGGAGTTCATTTTTAAAATTCAGATAGGAGGCTCATTTTAAAAACTTTTAATTTTGAATTAGAGAAATATTTTCCGAAAATTATTGCAGGTCAGACAATACTTTTTAACAATTTAAATTAGTTAAAGAAATTGCTGAATTATTTTTAGTCATCAATGGGTTGCACTTGAGAATTTTGATAACATTTTAGTGTACATTCAAACACTAAAATAAGTTTAAAGTGGAATAATGTAAAAAATTATTATTAAATATTACTTACGCCAATGTTTCCTATTAGAATAAAATAATTCTAAAATACAGTATGTGGATAGTATTGTAAAAACACCTTAAATATTATTTACTTTGTAAAGTAGAGAGAAATTTGTAATTGTCTGTGCTTTTTTCAACTAGATATGGTATTTTAAGTCATCATCAGGTGTTATGGAGTCTGAGTCCTCTCTCAGAAAGAATCCAAATCCTAAACCAAGCGTGAGCAATGCCTTTTACACACCTCCTGTTTTATCTGGAGACTTGAACAGAAGAGGGAAAAGAAAGGAATGGAGCAAAAAGGAAGCCATTACAAATTAAGTACTTACTAGTTTTTCCAAAAGAAATGGTCCTCGGGTCCTCGGGAAACACAGACCATTTTGTTTAAAAAAAAAAAGTGCTATCATACTAGGAGCAGGAAGATCCTTTTATTTGCTGCTTCTCAGAGTATTTGACTTTTGCACCTTTGTCAATGTTAGTGCATTCATTTACCAAATCTCCTTTTAGGAAAATCATTTAGATATTGCTGTCCTAAACACCAGATTATTTCATTGATTTTAAATATGATTTTTCAGTCCTGGGTGCAACAGTGTCTTAGGAAAACTGTTTTAGCAACCCAGGACTGTGTCAGAAGAAGAATGCTTTATTAAGGAATCCTTACCCGTACTGTGAATAAATCTTGCTCTGTTAGCCACATTTGTATGATTAATATTTACATCTGATTGGGGAATGACAAGGAAAGAAAACTCAGGCAAACAACCAAAACATTTCAAAGAAAATTTTAATAATAAAATTTAACTTACTCTTTAAATAGAAGATACAGATTTTACAAACATTTATATAACTTTGATACAGTAAAAGCTACTAGTAGAATTTGTTGGCAGGGCTGGTAGAGATTATGCTGAAGCTCCAGTCTTTTGAAGAGCTTTTCAAAAACCAAAGGTAAGATCATAGACTGTATTGAGCAGTGTTTAACAAAACAGAAACTAAGGCTTGGAAAAGAGAGAAGTATCTGTGTTGTATTAGATATTTCTTGATCATGCATAATGAGAGCCTAAGAATCTCCACCTCCAGAAAAAAGAGCAATGATTCTATTAAAAAGTGATGTGATAAAAGCATCATTGGATTTTAAATAAGGAGTTACAGAAAAAATGGAAATGTGCATAAATTCTCTTGTAACTGAAACTGGAATTTTAAAATATCAATTATCTACATCAGATAAACCTG
Organism: Dicaeum eximium; assembly: GCA_013396995.1. Lineage (NCBI taxonomy): Eukaryota > Metazoa > Chordata > Aves > Passeriformes > Dicaeidae > Dicaeum > Dicaeum eximium. The sequence goes on from VWZP01006608.1 coordinate 1,074,431, forward strand.
GCAAACATCTGCAAGAAACATTACATCTGTCAATAAGTTAATAATTGCCCTCTCCAAGAATAGCTAGTCAAATCCACAAATATCCCATTATGAGGATTCTGAAACTTGGTATGGGAGCATTTGGAATGATAGTGAAGACAATTTTATTGTGGCCTCTGCTCCTCTCCCTTATGCTTTTCCTTTACAACTTTTAATTAATACTGAAGCTGGTAATGGGGGGAGAAGGAAATTCATAAGGCAGTGTGCACAATTCCCTGTTCTCCTTCAGAGTTAGTGAAATTGCGAGTTTTCCAGGCATTCGGGAGAATCTGAGATTGAATATGTGTGGCAAGTCTCCCTGACCAGGGGAGATTGGATGTCATGGAGTGAGGAAGAAGCAGGAGGTTATTGGGGTCTTGGCATGTTTTACCCACAAGTCGCAGAGATCATGATTATTCTTTAGCTGCATGGGTGGTACACCAGGCAGGAGGAATATATCTGCAGGCCAGGGGAGACCTGCTGGTTATCAAAACTCTTGGATTCCCTGATCTCACAGATTCTGGGCAGAAAGCAGCTTGTACTCAGGCTGTGTATGAGAGGGGGAGGTTTACAGGGTCTCTTATGTTAGCACCTATAAATCCAGACAGATCAATCCTTCTTATTCAGGGTCTTCCACACAGTCTCAAGACTTTTGTAGCAAACTTTTAGGTTGGAATATGGGAGGTTCTTGTCCAAAACACCACAGCTCCTAAGCAGCAAGAGGGATGTGTGCAGCCAATGGATGTAGCTACCTGGAGTGGATTTGTGTAGGAATTAGTGAGTCGTGGGTGCTGGATGGGATGGGTTGGATTGTTATTGTTAAAGCTCCTGAGCATCCCACAGCAAAATTTTATGTCTGGCTTTCAGAGGAAAAATGGTTTATTAAGGTTGAAATGCTTGTGGGGGCTGCCCATATAAGCCTTTTAGGATTTAATTTACTTTGTGGGGAAACCAGGAAACTCCCAAATGGAACTTTATGGAGTGAGAGGCACTAGGTTGCCAGGGATACAAATAGAATGTGAAAGAATGTGGGACAATTTTTATAAATCTAACAGAGACATCAATACCATCATTGTCTTCTACTAAAATTACTAAAGTAAAACAATAACCCCTGACAATAGCAGCACTTACAGGGACTGACAAAGTGTTGACAGATTGGGGAAAAAAAGAGCCATCATTAAAAGGACTCATTCATTGTGGACTCATACAGTGTGGCCAGTAAAAAGCCAACTGGGCAGTGGCATTTTACAGTTGATTACCAACAATTAAATGCTAACGCACCTTTAACTACTGCAGTTCCGAATATTGCTGAGACAGTGACACTGATACAGGGAGCTGCTCATGCTTGGATGCCTGCTCTAGATTTTTAGGACATATATTTTGTGAGTCCTTTACTTGAACAGGATGAAGTGCAGTTTGCCATTACACAGTAAGAAATCCAATATACCTTTAACAGGCGTCCTCAGAGGTGCAAGCATTCACCCATGATTGCCCATTGCTACACTTGCTGCATTTTTAGTGATGGTCTCACTCACATCAAACGTGAAACTACCAGAATAAAGATGATATTCTAAATGCAGGAGATTCCCACAAAAAGATAAGGGAAGTAATAGAAGCAGTACGAGAAGCATTAAATGAAGTAGAATTTGAAATGCTACCTGAAATATGTCAGAGTAAGTAAAAAAGTAAAATTTTGGGGTATTTGGTGGATAGCAGGCAGCACAGTAGATCCTCTAGATGTTTTAAGAAAAATAGAATGAATACAGATGCTCCAACATAAGAACGAATTACAACAGTTAATGGGGACTTTACTGGAAAAAACATATACCTGTATTTTCTATCATTGCTCAGCCACATTAGGTCACACTGGCAAGGAAACACTTTATTTTACTGCATAGCGCAAAGGCTGGCCCCTAAACAGGAAAAGTTGTGAAATGATTTTTAAAGAATGCCCTCAGTGTAGAATAAAGTTACAATTAGATCACTATGCTAAAATCAACCTCACAGAACAGCAAAGGGAAAACCTTATGGACTACCTGCCAAATTTGTTTTACCATGTCACAGACCCTTTACAAGATACTGATACACCCTCACAGATGTAGAAGTAGTCTCTGGGCAACTCATGGCAAATAAAGGTCAAAAGGCTGATCCCGTTTCTCAAGGCTGATCCTACTCCTTCCTAATGCCATACAAACTTATAGTGGGTCACATTTCTCATATAAGGAGGTGCAGTAATGGGTCCAGCTGGAAGGAGTTCAGTGCATATTCCACACCGCATATTACCGTGAGAAAAATGTGGTCAAATAAAGGGCTAATTACTTATTGAAAATGAGCCTTAAGCCACACATGACCCAGTTGGACACTTGACTTTCCAGGGTACTTTACCAACTAAATATTTGGTATGGGCCCACCAAGCGTTCTTTGCAAAACCTGAATCAGGTGTTCCCCCTTCCACTGAAGGGAAACATCCTATAGCATTGTAACCAGCCTGTTATGGTAAATTTACCATAGGTCAGAACTGTGCCTATGACTCTAAATAAACCTCATTGACTGCTTGGGAATCTACTAATGTCAGTGGTACAAAGCACAGAGTTAGTGCATGGTGGATTTTTCCTTCTTTTTAATGGGGAATCAGTCTGGTCAAACCTCCCTGAGACTTGTATTATTTACTTTCTTAGGAATGGTACCAGGAATGATGCCAACACATCTCTGCTGAAGATCAAGTTAGCCACTGAAGGATTGCTCATCCTTCCCATAGAAGAAATCAGCACCAGAATGAACCAAATTTGGCACCTAAATCAATAAGACCAATGCACTGAGTGGAAACCCCCACTTTGTTTACCTGTGATGAGAACTATGGTACAGGTCATTACCATTCTTAATATCAGATGCATTAACATTAAAATTGCTAATGAAGCAAGGTGTAATTGTACAAATTTAGGGTCTCTGCCTAATAACATGAATTTGACAGAGGGAAATACCATAATATGTGAATCACAGTCTCTAAGCAACAACAGGGAAATTAATTAGTTTCCAAGATACCTCCTTCAGAAGTGGAATAGATGTTACAAGGCCAGCAGCTGTTCAGTGAGCATTACAGTGAGCATGGAGAGGAAACAGCATGCATATATGGAGGTATGATGAGTCCATTATTGTAACTGTGATCATGTATATTGGCACAGCAAAACTTAAACCCTCAAAATCCATCCCACTACCTCCAAGGCTCTTGATAAGACTCTTTGAATCACATCGCCTCTGATTTCTAAAATTAGACCCTTTTCCATCAAATATAAAAGTCAGCAACAAGTGGTATTTAATCATTCATGGTCCTTTAAATGAGTGGAATTATCAATGCAGATTAAAATCTCTGCAAGTAAACCTGTTAACATCCTATGCAAAGTGGTTATTATGGTTGCATGGACAGACCCTCACTTCTCCAAGACTATCAAGGAGAGATGTGACTAGTATCCTGGGGACAGGATTACAAATATTAAAGTAGCATGAATGCTGAAATCCTAGCAAACAAAATAAATGACATGCATAAAGATCCATTAAGGTTGTGACTGACTACTTAGTAGCATGAATTTTAAAAATACATATTATGATGGAGAAGATTAGTAAACAGAAATAGCATATCAGTAGGTATTTTTCTTATCTTGAAATAAAAAAAATTTAATCATTAGTAGTTGCAAAACCAAATTTTTACACAAAGAATTTAGCTTAACCTAGATTCCAAAAATCCTCCTAAGCAAAGATGACTGCTGATGTTTTGCTGTTGTGTGAGTGGCATGTGGTGCAGAAGTAATTTAATGTGCAATTCTTCTCAGCAGTAAGTCATTCTTGACACGACATTTATAACATCAGAAAACATAAACAAGGAAAAATAAAAAGAAAGAAAAAAAGAAAATAATCCCATTTAGATAGTTTCTACTGTCGTTTTGACTAATCATCCACACTACATTTGTTACCTGTAAAGGAGAAGAAAATCTTTGCAGTCTGGGAGGTTTAAAGAGTACTTAGACAACATTTAATTGAAAAGATTTTACAAAAGCATTCATAGAACGATGGATGTTTCACCCCAGAGAACTCATGACTCTGGGATATTTTTACAGCTCTGAAACAAACATTTTGTTACCTTTCATTTTGTGGGTTTCAGGAAGAAGCTGAAGACTGTAACACTGTCCTAGAAAAATCTCAGTGAGAGATTTTTTTAAATTAGAATGCATATGGCTATTGTAAAGTCACAGCATTTTTGAATTGTTGATGATGGTGATGATTAGGAAAGCAATATTTATATATTTTTTTTTCAAGAAAGCAATCAGAACTAATGCCTCTGAAAGCCACACATATACAAACAGGCTTTAACATGCAAGATGACCTGGAAGTTCAAAACATAAAATTTTTAAGTATTGGGATACAGGTTTTAATTTCAAAAAATATAGAAAAAATATGAACTCAACATGTGTACAGTGTATATAATATTGGAGCAGACATTTGCAAAATTAATTTTTGGACTTTAATTTCTCTTTGCAAGAAGGTGTAACTGTAGCAGGATGACTACAGCATGACATCAGCAGCCCCTTCCTTTAGGCTCAAGACAGATTGAGGTTTGCACCCATTGTGGGACAGTTACCTCATGAAAGCCACTATATATTACAGAGAGAGCCCTGTGAATAATCAAAAGCTGTAGGGCAACCCTGTCAAAGCTGTGTTTTAATAAATAGAAATCCTATAGTGTAAAAAAGTTGGTAATAAGGGTAAAATTCAGATATGGTCACAGACAGCGAAGGGCCTGACTGGCGCAACATTTGAGATATCCAGCGATAACTAAGAGAGGATGAGAGACATAACACTCAGCTGTGTTTGGCTGCATTACATCAGGGTGTCTTAAAAGGCATCTGGTGTTTGCCTTTAGGCAACCAAGTGGATCTCTAGCTGTTCATGTGATTTCCCCTAATGGTCAACAGAAATCTTGTCAATACCATCGGCGGATCCTTATTCAGCTTAAATTTAGGGGTCTAGGACTATTCAAATTTTTAATAAACTTGGAGTTAATTGTAATGACATAAAACCCACTGGAGTTCTCTGCCTGCTTGAAGCACTGTCATGTTATTAAAATTAAAGCAGATGATGGCATGAACTGACATGAGTTATGATCCTACCTGGAGTACTGGACAGCTCTGGGGCTCCCAGCACAGGAAGGACATAGACCAGAGCAAGTCCAGAGGAAGGCCATGAACACTTTACTATTATTATTAATTAGTAGTAGTAGTAGTAGTAGCATCATCCACTTGGATGGCTAAAATAGTATTTTCATTTCAGCCCAAACAAATGAGAAAAGTAGCAATTTTTTTCTAAACTGGATTAAATGGCTTTAGTTCAGTCCAATACTGACCTCCACTTGTCCGTACTAGATGTTGCTTTACCAGATTTCCAGTTCTGATTCTACTATACCATTTATTCTGCCTTTTGGATAAAAATTCCAGATTAACTGGTTATCTGATGGAGTACAATAGTATTTTCTCTGCACAAAATATTCATATGTATCTCTGGAGTCCCACAGATGTAGAACTTGTGGAAGATATCATGTGTCTGGGAGTCTCTCACATGTACAAGATAGATTTGGCTTGAGAAATCCAAAAGAGAATACTAAACATCTCCAAACAAAGAAAATTCCACAGTGAAAGAAGAAACATCTTTAAATTATTTCCCAGCATTTGATTTATCATTGCACAGACAAATTTGTTTTATTGAATTTCTATCTTTGCATATTTAATTATTTCATTAAAATTCTAAAAATATCATGAAGATATATGAGCTCAGTTTTTATTGAACCAAGAAAGAAATGTTTTGAAGTATAGAAAAAAAAAATATTTTTTGAAAATCAGTTTGTTTGTATTTTTGCTTTGTAATAATCACAAAGTTCAAACACCTATGACCTAGCATTTTTACCTTAAAATTTCGATGCATTTTTCTGTACATGTAAGTAGCATCACTCTAATGATTTCATTAGACATTTAACATGGCAATCTAAAGGAAGAGGATATAGCCTACTGCCAAAAAATAAAAATTTTAAAAATATAGCATTATTATAAGGCAAATTTATCTTCTAGTACAATTATTGCCCTGATGCAACTATTTTCATTAAAAAATCTTAAGAAAACAAATTTAAACCTCAACAGAATAGCATAGTACATCAGGTAGAAAATAACATTGACATACTGAGCACAGAGAAACTTAAAACAGCTAGTTGTTTTAGGCAACAAAAATCTGAAAATTATCCTACTAATACAGAAAAAACCAAAATATTATTAACTTAAGAAATAAAAATTGATATTCTTAAAGTAAGCAGTAGGAAATATTTTGGAGGAAAGAAGCTTAGAATTATAGACATAATGCTTTCTCAAAAAATATTAATTACACAATTAACAATGGGAAGATTAAAGTAGCACTACAGGAGGATTATAAGTCATGCTGAACTTCAACACTGAGATCTCATCTCTGTTCACAATACAGCACTAAAAGTGGTATCAGCTAGGACATCAGCAAGGCATCTCTATGAGATCACTGTGTTCCAGTCACCCATTCTGATGCTATCAGTTTCAGTCAATTTTTTGTATCCTTTCAAAAAAGATAAAAAGTAATTGTATGGTCTTAAAATTAAATTCTCTATCAAAACAAACAGAAGAACTTCTGCATTTTCCTAATCTTCTTGAATAGTGTTATCACAGGTAGCAATATTGCTCATTTTCATTGCTATTAGCAATCTCCTGTGGAATAGATTCACACCTTTTCTAATTCATGTATTTCACTAAGGCACTTTGATAGTGCTATCACTTATCTCTAAGGCTGAACATATCTCATTTCTCATGGGGCTTTTCCAATCATTGCAGTTGTTAATAGTATTTTGGGTTTTTTTTTTTTTTTTTAGTCAGTTAGTTTAGTGAACTTTTTTCCCTTTGGATACTCATTTTTCTTCCTTAGTTTTTCATCAGGGACTTCAATGATAGTCAAGACAGAAAAGAAAATTTAAAAAAAAAAAAAACAGTGGCATTGGGTCTGCTTCTTTACAGATTAGGTATGAAGCAGAGTCTACATTCAAATGCAACTGTAAGAGCAAGGGTACAAAATATATAAATACTATATATAAATACTTAATAAGGTGTCCTGTCCTCCCTCTTTATCATCCATGTATTTATATAGAAAACAGTAATTAACGTAAGGGCAAAACTAACTAATCTGTAGTTCTCTAGCCTCTCTAGTTATTCCTTTCCATAACATGTAAATTGACGCGCTGCCCAGTGTCCACAAGAAGGCTCCGCTAGCTCCCTGGGCAGCTGCCGAGTGTGGCCGCAGCCCTTCTGGCTCCCGCGGAGCTCCCGGGATGACGGTGCAGCCTGCGTCCCTCTACAGGGAGCACAGGTCTGCGGTGCTGAGGATCGTCTGCGAGCAAGGCGTGGCGTGAAGGACGAGGGAAGGGCCACTTTGGGTGTAGGAAAAGGTGTTCATCGTTCCGGCGATCCACAAAGTGAGGCCAAGAGCATAGGGAGCACAGGGTTTTAGAGGGAGGTGGGAACCAGGGGTGGGGGAATACAAGAACCAATCGAGGGCAAGTGAGGGAGGAGTTGAGGGAAGATGTATCCAATAGGGCTTGAGGGTAGGAGTGGGGTGATTTACAAAGACCAATAAGGGACTGGGAAACATAATTGATAGAGAAGGTTCTGGAAAAGGGGAATGGGTTGAGGGAGGATTGACACTTTGAGTAGGCTGGGTTTGGGGAACTGGCAGGGGAGAGGGAGGAGGGTACACACTTTATAAGGAAATAGGAGGGTTCGGGATAAACCATTGGGGATTATAATATTAGAGGTTTCGGGGAACAAACCATTAACTATTACAACATTAAAACTTAAAACACGCACCGCAACAGTAAATTACTTCAGAACATGAACGAGTGAGCAACCTTTTAATTTATTTGTAAATATGCTTGACTTGGAATTTGCATGAGTTTTGCAACCTGTATTTATCAAAGGTATGTTTTCATTATTTATGTAGAGAAAATTCTCTTTTCTACTACCTCAGTATTTGGCTTGTGTATGCATTTCTTTCATTTTTCTTTCAGAATGTATTTTTATTCTGTTCTTGTTCCTCTTATTATACATAATTTACAAAACTATTTTCATTTAGTATCATTCTTCTATTCTGATAGCTCAGTGACTGACTCTTTTTTTTTTCTGTTCATTATAGAGGTTTTTATTTTTCTTCTTTGCCTTTGCATCCAATAATGAATGGTTTGAGTGCTTTCTGACAAAATTCTGCTTCAGTTTCTAGTTAGTACAGAAAGGTTTTGTTGTACTAAAAATGTTTCTCAAGGGCAAAGAGTCTGACTCTTACCTTGAGAAGATCAAAACCAGATATAGCTTCCATTGGAGAAGTCCAATCCATCAAGCATGAAAACTGAACTCGTTATAGCAAAAGTAATTTTCTACCTGGTCTGGGTAAAATAGTGGCACAAGATAGTCACATGTCTACATAAATCTTCACTCATCATGACAAGAGAACAAAAATATTGAGTAATTCATCAGTTCTGAAGGATGTGTCCACTTTCTTACCAATAAAATACCTATAATGCATTTTAATTAGAAAAAAAAAATATATATGAGATATATATAAGACATAGTTTCCCAAAAACAGCTGTCCCTGAACAACTAAAGAGATTGGTTATCTGTGTTAAGACATCTGACTTGGAGCTCAATGTTTTTGGAAAGAAGTTTCTCAACCACNTTTAATTAGAAAAAAAAAATATATAAGATATATATAAGACAGTTTCCCAAAAACAGCTGTCTGTGAACAACTAAAGAGATTGGTTATCTGTGTTAAGACATCTGACTTGGAGCTCAATGTTTTTGGAAAGAAGTTTCTCAACCACTTATTTCACAACGACTTATTTGACTGTGAACATAACTAGAATATCATTCAGAATACAGAAATACAGCGTCCTTCTTTCTCCCCTCAAGGTGGAAAGAAACCAAATGTCATAGAGATAATCTAGAACAGTATAAATAGGACATAGGACTGACATAGAGGGAGTTGGTTTGTTTTTCAGAAAATCACTAAAATAAACCAAAGACAGAATACAAATTAAAAAGAAAACAACCCAACAATAACAAAACCAAGAAAAAAAAAAAAGGCAAAAAAGCAACATCAAAGCTACAAAAACAACACTCTTAAGTTTCAGAGTAATTTAGATCAAGGTCACAAAAATTCATATTTTTATATATAGGCTGATGGGGATCTGTAGAGTTCCTAAATCTTAGTTAGGAGCCAAAGCTACTTACAAAAATACAACTTGATTTGTCACATTACCTGGCAGAATTCACTACTGTTGTTGGCTAACATTCACAAAGCTGCTAGATTGCTGGCAGTCCTGCAACTAATGAGAACTAGCTCAACATGATGTCCCTGAGGCATCAAGCTAATATTTTCAAGTTTCAGCATAGTTGTTGCAATTCTTTGCCTTGCTCATAGAAAGCCTTATTCAATATTTACTGCTACACAGGAAAAATGAAAAGATGGAGGTATTGATCAATGATACAAAATGTCACAAACACAAAAATAACTTAAATCACCTTGGGGGTTGTAATTGCTTTTGGAACCCTCATACAGTATTTGAGAAATGAGTCTCAGATTCTTGTAATTCTGAACTTGAAGACTAGACCTCAGCATAGTGCTTTCATTACTAACAATAAGCATTCTAATTCCTAAAATATCTGCCTAAAGTTTTATATGATTTTGGTACATGACTCAAAGGAAAAGATTGCATATGGGACCCTGAGCAGAAAAAAAAGGCACTGAAATTTTTGAAAATAGTATGCCTTAATCTGAATATCATACTGGAAGTTTTAGTTTAGTATCTTCCAAAAATCTTGGAATATAATTCATTGAGGTTAGATGAGGTGAAATGCAGAAAGGCAGATATGGGCTTTGCTTCATGAGGAATGGTAAGAGTTTGAAAGGATATTCACAGGGAACCTGCAGAAGGAGGACCTATCATCCACTGCCTGTAGATGAGCTGACATGGCTAAGGCTTTCTATGGACCACAGGAAGGCAAAAACTCCCAGGAAAAAAGAAAATTAAAATTGATGGCAGTAGTAAAAATGCTTTAGTATCTGCAGCTGTTCACTTGGAAAAGAAGTTCAGGATCCAGTATATGGAGCTGGTGCTATGAATAGTGAGCAATGAACTCCAATGACTGTTGACTCCTTCCTCCAGGATGAAGAATTATCTCTCTTCCAGCTAGACAAAATATAAGAGATAATAGTGACAAACTATGTCTAAGAAGTTCAAACTGGACATGAGGGAAAAAAATCCCAAACTAATCTAGAATACCCACAGAAGCTCTGTGAATAAGTTGTCTCTTTTTCAGTTTTGGCAATAGCTGAACTTTGAGGTTAGTGTCGGACTTGATGATCTCCAGAAGTCCCTTCCAATCAACATTTATATTAATCTAATATTCTACTTCAGCTGTCACTCTGTAGCTGTGCAAGTGTCCTTGAAATCCCCTGTCATACCTGCCAGGCCCACATGATGCTTCAGATACCTTGTGGCATCCAAATTCATGCTAGAAGATTATATTTTGTAAAATAAATCAGTCCTATATTAATACTAGGGATATATCTGATAAGCTTTTTTCTTATTTTGATAATTCATGTGTCAAAATTTCCATATTGTTAAAAAATATGAAACCTTTAACATTTAGAGACTACGAAGCGAGGTGAACCTTATCTCAAGGGAGAGCCTTATGTGACACCGATTTTTCACAGAAGCAGACATGGCACTGAAACCTGACAGCTGATTCATGGCTCTGAAAACATTTAGTGCCTTCTGCCCAGAAAATACAGTGCAGTTCAAGTGTTATCACAACATTTTGGGACAGTGGATCCGTTAGTATAGGTATAGAATCAAAAATCTGTGTTAAGGAATCAATAAGCCTTTGATGCAACCTATGTATTTTATTAATTAAAATTAATAAAGCAGTAAAGCCAAATCAGTTTTCAGCAACAGCTATCCACGTGGCCCGTGGATGGCACCATGCTGGATCAAACCCTGACAAGCATTTCCCTCTAATTTCCTTCAGTGCTATTGAGTAAATTTCCAGTTCCTCATGTATGACAGAAATTTATAGGGAGTGACATCCAGTGAAAGAGATGGTAGTAATTAGCCTCACCTTGTTCCATTTATGTTTTTGAAGAGGTGTCAGGTAATGACAACTCAGTACCATTTTGAGCTGCATTTGAGTCAGTAATCTGACTGCAAGGTACTGTAAAAAAGATTTATCAATTTAAGATACACAACCCCACAAACACTGTGTCTTGTGGAAACAGTAAGATAACGCATATGGTAATGGGCAATTCATGTGCTCATTACTTAGTTTTTCCCCTGGAGGAAAAAGAGTTTTCTGAGTTTACTGCACAAAACTTAGTAATTTCTTTCTGATAATGCTTTTACAGGAAAGTGTCTTAAGGATATACTGGTGCTGTGGTCATCAGCTAATCACCACACACTTGCTTGCTCTCATCCAACCCCAGGAACGGAGGACAGAATCAGAAGGGTAAAAAAGTGTGAAAAGTCATGAATAGAAATAAGACAGTTTAACATAGAAAAAAGAATTGCCAAACCAAAAATCCCCAAAGAAAAACAAAGCCAGTATAAACTAGTGTATCCTCAGGCAATACATACAATTTAATACAATTTTCATACAATTCATGCAATTTAGTTTATAAATGGTATATATCAAACATAGTTATAAATAATCTATGACATACATATATAATATCTCTAAGTATTTTTATTTTAATATAATACTGTATTAATATTTGATAATTATATAAATATGTATTCAAATATTTAGTTATTTCCTTAATATTTAAAAATTAGATATATTTAAAATGCAACAATACATAAAGAAACTATTTTTCAGTTACATTTGATTGTAATACATTGTACTTGTAAAATTTCTAAAACATACTGACACACTGATGTTCTTTATTTTCCCTTTCATTTAAGTATGAAGAAGAGCAGAGGTGATTCAACAAGATTTTCTGTTGTAATACATGATATTGTCCTAATCTGTTTCTCTTTAACTTGCCTTGTTTTGCTCATTTATTCAGTTCAAAGGGAGATGATTAACTCCTAGGCCTGTTTGTTTCCTGAAGGAACACCTCCAATGCAGACTGTCTTATAAATAGAAAAAAAACCAAAGAGACAAAAAAAAAAAAAAACCAACTACTAGAGACAAAATCACTAAAAAAGAAAATGCCCACAAATCCTTTGTCATATTCAAGTGCTGGATTGTGCTGCTTAAATATCAATGTCCAAAAAAGGCTAGATGACAATGTGAATTAAAATGGTCTCTTTAATTACATTAAATCATTTTCAACATCACTGCTTTAGTGAGTGCACAGACCAAAAGTACTACAGATGTCTCAAATGAACATTCAAAATTTACATTCATGCAATTCAGAATTATCTGTGGAAAAGCTGGCTTAATTTACTTCGGTGACAAGTCCACATGTAAGAACCTATATTTTAGATGTATTAATCTGGTCAGAGAAATCCATGGTCTCAATTTATCTTAGTGAAAGGCAGAATTTACAGTTGAAGCTTTTCTGTGCAGGAAATGCATTTTATTGTACATTTTGGATACTGGCAGAAAATTCTTTATTTCACTATACAAGACAAGTAAATAATTTCTAGATTCTTGTGGCTGTAATTGGATTTTTCCCTAAATGCCTTTTAAATTCATATATTAAATGCAAGTTTAAATTATTGAAAGTATTTCAGAAACATATTTAATTTTATTCTGTTGGCACAAACACAATTTTTCTATTAAAATGTAGTAAAAGAGTAGTAAAAAGCCCATTAAATTGTAATTTCTTGCCTTTGTAATGCATCTATTAACATTCCAATTACCATAACATTTGTACATAAGTCATCTCTGTCTCCTCTATTAAAGGCTGAAGCCTTGAGATAGTATTTCAGTCTAACATTTCATGATTAAAAAATTGAAGGTTTCTTTCTTCACAAAGCTAATGATTTTTTTTTGTGTGTGTGTGTATTGGCTTACACTGGCTAAATGAAAACCAAAAATAATTAAAAACTTTATTTAATGTACTGCAATTGATATTTACACATCTTAATAGCAGACAATTTACAAACCAGCTAGCAGCAAGCACCTTCCTTGGTCATCACTGCTATATCTTAATGTATTTGAAATTAGGTCAATGAGCTCAATTTTGCCTACACTTCAAAATGTGTGCACACAGCATTTGATTAGACAGAAGTTTGAAATATTCCCCAGGCAAAAAGAAAAGGAACTGCGTGCTCTACTAGTCCTTACAGGCAGAATAGCACTACAAAATATGTAGACTGCCTTTTTTGAGACAGTGTGATCAAATAAAAGGGCTAGGTAAGGAAATTATAGAGCAAGATACCACAGAATTTGTTTTTTAGAAGATTAAGGACACACAATCCAAAATGTTATAGACATAGACTAAGGGGATACTGACTGTTTTGCAGCAACACATTATAGTATTTTATTTTAAATAAAAAATTAACTCATGGGGAAAAAAATTGTATGCTTTAGTCATGTTGTGGACCAACTGCACCTACTTGTGCTCCTGGGCAACCAAAATTCATGTAAATATATGTAAATGACACCTTATTAAAATCTGGCTAAAACCCCCTATTGATTTTATTAGTTGTGACTTAGCCCTAAACATAACTAGAGTGGAATTCATATATAAGTCTCTGCACCTGCCCCAAACTTGTACACATTTGCCCACCATACACCGTATAGCCCTACATGTGTGGAATGCAGTTGAATTAAAGATTGGGAGAAATTTGTATTTTGATTTTTTTTTTTATTTCTTTGCTTAGTTATTAGTATCTCAGGTGAAAAAAAAACAGTGGGAAATTTTGGTTCTGCTTAGAATCCAGCCTCAGCAGGACTTCATTCTTCAAGAAAAAGACCAAAACAGCCTGTGCTGAGGTCTATCCACCTTCACTAAACTATGAAATCGGGATCCAAGTTAGTCCAGTTATAACTACCTCAGGTGTTATTTCATTCAAATCCAGTGACTTACTGTAAACAGTTATGTGAGTACACATTATCTTTGAGGATGTCCGTTCTTTACATTTATTTTGTCTTGTAAACATACAGAGATAATTATTTTTGTCTATTTCATTTTGATAAGTTATATAAACATACCTGTAAATACATTTGCCTCTTTAAAAACAATGGTGTTCTTTGAAGAATTTGTTACATTTTGCAGTACAAGGATCAGATGTTACAGGTTTAAAATGCAGCAGTAACTACATTAACAAGGTGTAGCTAAATATGTATACTCTGTTGGTGTTTTTATGTAAGGGTTTTCTCCAAGCCCTCTACACTATTTAAAAAATAGCAGCAAAATAAATCTCTGTGGATCCCTGACCATATGTGTCCCCATTCCAAGGTTTTGTCTCAGGTACTACATTAAGTTACCCACCCTCAAGGTCTGAAATACCCTCACTGAATAAGATGTGTGAATAAAGTCACTTAAGCTCCACCTAAAGGTAAAAAAGTAGCGTAAAAGTGAGTTGAGAATGGGGAAAAGTCAAGAAGACTTTGGAGTGAATTCTGGGATCAGTCAATGGAATGAACCTTCTCCCCTCTGGGGATGTCTATTGGGCAAGAACTGCACTCCATATGTGCTAAATGATTACCTTTTCTTAGGGATTACAGCTTGTTGGTATATTGCTTTGAATCAGCATATTGATTTGAATACATTTTTGCAGTCAGATATATCATCAGCAATCTTCAAACCTTAACCTGTCACAATTTTATTAATGAAGTGTTATCCTGTAAACTCTTAATGTGAGTCCTTCAAGGACACTGGCAGTCAGGGATGATGGGTAAAGGTGTGGAGACCCAGGAGGGGGTCTCTCTGTTGGGTGTGACCCTGAACAAGTTAGTCAAACCAACCTCTGACCCAGTAAACTCCTCAGTGAAAGGTCCCCAAAATGAGATGCTGAAAGACTTGTCAGGCACAAGGGTCTCAGCATTCCTGGGGTGCTGAAACAGTAGTCAAATACGAAGGCTTTGAGTAAATCTCTCCTTTTCAAATGACAAAATATGCAGCAACACTTAGCTAGGAGAGCAGATACATTCTTTCTGTGTATAGTTTTTAAAAAATATTTTAAACATCTTTTCCAGGTAGAAAAGTATATAAATCAGAAGCCAGAAAATAAAGCAATAAACATAGTTCCCAGCTGCAAAAAGTGTTGAGTCTTAGTTTTCCTGGTAGATTATCAAAAAGCTCAAGGGAAAAGGGGACTTAAAAATGGATGATCAGAGAAAATAAGGTAACTTTTTCACTTAATTTAAAATTATATGGCGATATGATGGTGTAAAGCCTATCCAAAAGCATCTCTTAGTCAAATGACATCATGACCATGTCTGCCCTGCCCTAACTCACTAGATGGTTCTGTTGTCTATTGGGGAAACAAAGCATAGATAATTGGGGCTACACAAAAATACTTCAGGCATGTGCTGGGAAGAAACAAAGAGTGACAGTTCACCTGAGTACAGGTGAACTCAACAGTTTTTCAGACTTATAACACAACGTGGAGACCAGAATGCAATAGCAATGCAAGTTGCAACAGCTAACAGGATTAAAAGGTCTAAAATGTTAGGCTGGAGTGATGTGACCAATAAACCATAGGGTGGATTCCAAGATCCTTTGTACTGTTGCAGAGTACTGACATTAGGCTGAAACCATTAATTGCTCTCTGGATCCAAATATTGATCTTGAAATAATGAAGATTTTATTAAGTGACATAGTGAACACCACAAACAAATCAAGATTAATATTATTCCTAAAGTTTCTCTGTCTCCTGTTTTTTATAACTTTCTGGTCTGATTGAGAATGAATCATATGACAAACAGGGTTGAGGCAGCTGCAAAAACTGACATAGAATTGGGATGTAGTAAAGAAAAGTTGTGATAAATATGCAGTGCTTATGAGAAAAATATTACACAGTCTAATGCTAAGCTTGAATTCAATCTTTAAAAGGTACCTAAAGATTTCTGAAGCTAAGAAATAAAAAAGGAAAACATCTTCATCACTTTTGAAACCTTGTCATTCCATTTGGTCGACCTTCCTTCTTAACTTCTTAATCAAATAATAGATTTTGCAATCTTCATGAAAGTATTTTGATTAAAAAGTCTGGAGACCTATTAATAGATATGAGTTATTAAAATCTATGGGGAGGCACACAGAGGCTTAAGTGCAGTAATTGACAGGATGATGATAGAAAGAGCAATTTAAGACTGTTTTATCCAAGGTATCACTAGGCCAACCTCCCCACCCTGAAAATCCAAACAAGATTTTGATATACATACTAGAGACAATTCCTGTTTGTATGACATTCATCAAATTGTATTTCAAATGACAGTGTAAAAAATTGCATATTAATGTATATGAAAATAGAAGAAGGAACCTATTGCTTCACCACCAGTGCCTTTCCAATTTTTTTCTACTGTATTCCCATGAGAAGCAAAATCTCATATGCATGATTTATATTGTCCTGTATCATTTACCTATAAACATCTGAAGCTTATAGAGATCTGTGTTAATATATATGATGGTGATGATAATAAAGAAGTTTAGACATTTTAGCCCACCTTTCTCTCCTGCTATCTTCAGTGAAGTTGAAATGAAAAGTATGTCACAATGCCACACTTTCAATAGCAACAGCTTGTGCTTTCATAAACAAAGGATTCTAAATTAATTCAAGGTACAAGCAGATAAACAATTTGGCTCAGTTGGCAAAAAACTTATTTTTGATCAAAAAGATATGGTGTGATCTTTTTCTGGACAGTCTTTCCTTCCTAAAATGAAAGTTCTCAGAAAGTGTCTCTTAATTGTCCATGACCCAATAAAAGACTACATTATTGACAGTTAGTTAAAAAGAAAAAGAAAAAAAAAAAGAGGAAAAAGCCAAAGCCACAACTAAATGCTTTGAAATTTTACATGATTTTATGAAGTTATGTGACAGCAACTGTTATGTGACATCTATCAAATATATTGCCGTTAGCAATGGACAACAATGGACATTGTGTGACATTGAATTTTCATAATATATACATATATTTGAAGTTTCAGAAATAATAGGACAGACTAAGAAAGACTGACAACCTTTTAATACTGCCAATTGTTTCATAAGATCTAATTAATACTTTGAACATCTAAGTACTGATTAAGTTTTGTTGTTTTTTTCCCTTAAGAAACCATTGCATTCATTATCTCTGACCAAAATCAACTTTAGGTTAATTACAAACTTGTTTAATTGAGGAATAAAATATTTAGACTTATACTGTGCATCTACAGTGATGATTTGGCATACATAATTACACTAATAATTATTTGTACTACTCATTCTGTTGAATTTAGTTAATTTTGGGGTTTAAAGCAGAGCATACACAAAAGAATGTATATGTTCTTTGATAATAAATGTCTTGCTCAAATGCCATTTTAAAGGCAGACTATTTTTCATCATTAAGGGCACCTTCTTCCTTGTGAGTCTAACTGATATGAAATTATTTAATTAACTTGAGATATTGTCTTTGTAGAAATGATCTCTTGCATTACTTTTGTCAGTGGAAATCCCTGACTTAGATTAAATAAGATTAAATATCACAAATACTATCTCTTGGGAGAATTGTGACAATCACAAACCTATTTTTAACAAATGTACTCTTATTATCTGTATGACCTAATAGCTAAAAGTGTCTAAGAAAAATCCCCCAACGAAGAATGACACTCAATGCTCTGAAATGAAATTATTCATGCTACTCTGCTTTCATATATGAAAATAGACAAATTTATCTCATGTATAGCTACTGAATATTGCACATGATTTTGTGGATGATATGGAAATTGAAGAGTTTAAGAATTTCCAAGTGATCTAAACTTTGTTTATTTAAACATAATGCTTTTCACTGTGCACTGTTTCTCCAAAACCAACCAATCAACCAAACTCTAGATTGGAGGTATTCTAAATCACACTTGAAGATAGAAAAAAAAAATAAAAGAAAAATAAGGGACTGACATTGCATAAATGATTTGGACTTCATCAATACATTCATCAATAACACATTTTCTTACATGTCTCTCAACTCACAATGAATAGAAACTCAAAATCTACAAATAGAAAAATACATACACTGGGCAAGAGTGTGATTATTAAATTTTGGATGAGACTTACTGATCCTGTGTCTTCAGAGCAGACCTGTGAATGAGAGATGGACAGATCAGTGACCCTGCCTTGGCCGTCAGTCATGGGTGAGATGAAGGGTTCTGTATTGTCCTGCAAGGAGCCTTATTGCAAGCAGATGTTTCTATCTTTTTATGCTGAAAATATTTTGTCACTGAAGGCCAACAATGGCTTCTTTTACTTTTGAAACCAGTTTCATTACCAAAAGTGAAAAAGTTTGTATATGTAAATTACTATTCTGTGACAGTATGCTATTTTATTCTTCAGAGTTTAGAACATAGACAGAATATGAACCACTCTTTTTCAGTAGCATGGGAAGTAAAATGGAAAATGTAAAATGGTACGGTGTTTGAAAAGTGAAAATGTTCAAATAAAAAATTGAAAACCTCTTCAGTGATGATGTGTGATTTTAGATTCAATAAATGGAAAGACTATAATTTTGAACAATAAAAGAAAAATATAATCAAAGTTTACTAATGATTTTAGGGTAATAGTGCATGGTCTCCTTGTGAGATAAAGGAGGCTTTGTACAGCCTGAATATTCTTTAGGAAACCACAGAAATAGAGCCAAAGAAAAATATTCTTTTATATTCTCTTTGCTCTGCATCTTTGCAAGCTATTGCCACAGTTTACTTGCCTGCCATTTTGAAGACTGTGTTACATGAAATTAGTTTTTAAACTCTGTACTGCCTTCCTACTGAAGCAATGGTTGAAAAGAAGGATAGCATATACCATAATGTGTTCTCTTGCTTCTTTGCAACAATGGCTAACATGACAACACAAGAATAAAAATAAAATTAAATCATTTTCTATTATCCCATGACAGAATAAATGCTATGGAAATCAAAACAAGTTTCATTCAGTACGAAGCACTGCCTCCTGCCAGCTGTTGAAAAGAGAGATGAAGACAACCACTTTGTTGGACAAAAATATGAGAGTTTGCAGAGAGTGGCTCTGATTGCTGTATGCTTTTCCTTTTGAGTCTTATGGCATGTACACTATGAAGAGGAGCATAATTATCAAAGAAGCCACTTGAAATTCTTATTCAGAGTATTTATTCAGAAATGACAATACTAGTAAAGAGACCCACATACCTTAAGTGAGAAGGCACAAACATGTATAACTGTGATTGAGGGAAAGGTATATGAAGGAAAGAATACATGATAAAAAGAATATCAATTAGCAATTTAGATTGTAATGTTTAGTTGAACATGAATTTACTTTAAATCCTTTAGACAATGCCTCAACCACAACCTTCTGGGGGCCTGATGGAAACTTGTTTTTTGAAGAGATCTGGTTCAAGCCCTTATATTGTCAGTGTGAATATTTGCCCACCTGTTGAACTAACAGCAACTGCAGCGAGGTCAGCTCAAGCAATTTTTCACATAATACAGTTTAGACTTACTTTTATAGGGCAAAGGTTGAAGAAAGTAAAACCATTTATTATTTACTGGAACCTACTGTGATTTGCAAGCATAAGAATGAAATAAGTAGAATTTGGAGCCAATTATTTGGGACAAAGTAATGCCTCATTTTGTTTGTGGCAGAAGGTTTCAGCAGGATTTGTTGGAAAGCATGCTAATAATATCAGGCACACAAAACCCTGGCTCTGTTTTCAGTGTTGAAAACTGAGAGTTCCATAAATTTTCTTGGAAATAAGTTTGTCAGGTGTTACACAACAGAAAGCTGCATTATCCTGATTAGATAATAGAATGGAGAACAGATTAAGTTAAAGCAACTGTTTTGTTTCAGTTTAATTTAGATTCTCACTTAGTGAGTAAATGCTGAAAAATTTGCAGTTGAAAGTCCAGACTTAGCCAAAGCAACAGTATGCATATAAAATATATAATATACAGTATATTCATAGTATATTCATAGTATCTTCCTGTCATTTTAGTTTCCAAATGTCAATTCAAGGAATCATTCAGTGTATAAATGCATGTAAGTTCAAGAATTCAGAAATAACTGAAAAAACAGTAATGCTGCAAAAGGGTGAATTCCCATGGAAATCCAGTGTCTGACCCCCCCGGTGATCTCAAGTTCCACCCCTCTCATAAAAGCAACAGTGACTTGAAAGTTAGAGCACTGGAATTTCTACAGACTTGCAGGAGCTGTGTCTATGCCTTTGGTTATGCACAAATGAAAATGAGAAGTATTTTTGATGTCATTTTGGAAGAAACAGAATGGAAATAATTTTTCATGTTAAACCAAAATAATCCCATCTGTTTTGTGTAAGTCTAGAATTTTGATACTTAAAATTGTTTTCTGATAGCAGTTACATATTGGAAAATATGACACTCTTGTCAGAAATGAAAACTATGACATAGAGAAAAATACTCTCATATTTTTTTGACTGCTGCATCAGAAAGGTTATCATATATTCATTTTTTTTTTATTTAGACATTGGACTATAAGGTAGTCTAATACTCACAGGTAGTCTCATGACAATTGATAGTACATTTTTCCCTACAAAATGCATACAAAAAGGAAAGATTTTTGTGTTTCATAGCTTTACCTTTATTATTTGCTTCTTTGTGTTCACTCATGAATTGTATTAAGCACCCTGTATGATTTGTGGTCAGCAAACATGCTAACAACTTGCAGCATGCTATCAACAGTATATATTTTAAAGCAATTTTGCCTCACAAAGTCATTCACAAGCAATTTACTTGAGACAGGCAAACATAATCGTTAACACTCTGAAGCCACTCTGACCTAGGTCACCTGGTAAAAACAGCTGCTTCATAATGATATCCAATTTCCTTGTAAATCCTGTTCCAGAGAAATTTATAAATCACAAGTTGCTCTCGGGCCATGGTAAACCTCCCTTTCAAACCATGGCCCTACAGAGATGATTTGAAAGCATATTATACAACCATCTGAAGGGTCAGGTGCTGCCAACTGGAGCATTAAAAACTCATTTATACCTGTTTACTGGTAACTGCTATCAAAAGCTCACAAGTTGGGAAGAAGAAATATAATATACTCATAATTTTTTCAAGTCACCTTTGACTCCCAATGTTCAAATGAAGCAAGAAACCTGATGCCTCTAAACCACAGATAAACGGTCTAGGGGAGTGTTGGGGGTTGGGTTGTTTTATTTTGTTTGTTTGTTTGTTTTCTCTCCTGTTCATTTCTTATCACCTGTGGAAATCAATGAATACAATAGAACAATGTAAGTTTAATGATTAGCATATAGTTATGTAATGAGAAGAGGATAAAACATGTCCATTTCAAACCCATGTTGGAGTCAGATTTGGGTCTGTTGTACCTCTGCTTCCTAGAGCTCTTTTAATAAAGCACCTGCATATAATCAAGCTATGCTGTGATTATGTGTTTCATACGCTAACAATACTAAAGAACTATTATTCCTGTTCCCAGATCTTTGCCTGAGAGCCCCTTAATTTCAAAATTCTAATAATTCAGAGGGAGGGGGTTTATATTCTTCATTCTAAGGGAGGCTTTTCTGCCTTCCCTAGCAGTAGCTTCCCTTCTGCCTTACCTGTCTTGTAAACCAAGACAGAAAGGAATTGAGGGGACTAGGTAAAAAGTGACAGGATACTCTGGGATACCCTACCTGGCCCTAACCTGCTGCTGCAGAAAATATCCCAGTGTCTCACAGTCCTGTATCTCACTCTCCAGCCCTAGGCTTTTGTTGTATGTCCTGCATCACCTTAAATGTCACTATTCAATGATATTGAAGCATCTCCATTGCTTTTCCATTACACCTTAAGGGTAAACAAATTTTCCTCAATTTACAACTAATCTGCAGATGTAGTGTGTGTCTCGAATTTTATTCATGAACAAAAAATCCATCTTGCTTTCCATCTTTTGAGTAAATGTACAGATCACATTTAAAGTGAAGAATTTAAGTATGAGAGCAATACTATTAAAAAAAAAAAAAAAAAAAAA
The DNA here is from genome assembly GCA_013396995.1 of Dicaeum eximium. NCBI lineage: Eukaryota > Metazoa > Chordata > Aves > Passeriformes > Dicaeidae > Dicaeum > Dicaeum eximium. The sequence goes on from VWZP01006608.1 coordinate 1,096,677, forward strand.
AAAAAGCCAAAATAAAAAAAAAAAGCTNAAGCCAAACTAAAACAAAACAGCTAGCACCAGAGTTTTTGGTGTCAAGATAGATACCTAGAGAAAGGTCAAGAAACACCAATTACATCAGAAGGTGATATAATTTCTGCATTCTCCTGTATGCCTATCTCCTAATAAAATTATATGCTCAATACCTTCTTAAAAACCCCCATATAAATATATATTCCTCCTAGATCTACCACACAGAATAAAAATAATCCTAAATGCAGCAGCAGACTGTCCCAATGTGCCAAAATATGAACCATTGGGAAAGACCTGTCTGGCTGAACAAATTTTGTTTGAGCTCAGGGAAAAAGGAGACTTTATGAACTTTGGAAGAAGGGAGACACCACTCACGAGAATTATAAGGTGAGGCTATGCCAGGACATAATTAGAAGAGGCAAAGCTCAACTAAAACTCAATCTAAGTACTGCCATGAAAGACAATAATATTATTTTCTCTAAGTATATTAATAAATAAAAGAGGATTATGGACAATATCTATTCTTTATTGGATGCTGTCAGAAACATAAAGACAAAGGATGGGGAAAAGACAGAGGTACTTAATTTCTTCTTGCCTCAGTCTTTAGTAGTAAGATAAATTGGTTTTGGGTTACCCAGCCCCCTGGATTGGATGGCAGGAAAGGGGAGCAGAAGGAAGCCCCCATAATCCAAGGGAAAATTATCAGTGACTTTCTATACCTTTTGGACATACAGAGGCTTATGGGACCAGATGGGATCCACCCAAGGTTACTGATGGAGCTGGTGGAAGAACTCATTGAGCCACTTTCCATTATTTACCAGCAGTCATGGTTAACCAGGGAGATCCTGGTGGTCTGGAAGTTAACAAATGTGAGACTCATCTGCAGTAAGTTCTGGAGGGTGTATCTAGCAAACATACCTGTCAGCCTGACCTTTGGGGAAGGTTTTGGGAGTAGACCATCTTGAGTGACATGGTGGATGTCATCTACCTAGACTTCAGAAAAGTCTTAGACACCATTTTCTGCAAGATTCTCCAGGAGAAACTGGCTGCCCAAGGCACAGCCAGGTGGATTCTTCACTGGTTAAAAAACTGTCTGAACTACCCGAGAGGGGTAGTCAATGGAGTTAAATCCAGTTGACAGATAGTGACTAGTGGTGCTCCTCAGGGTTCACTACTGGGGCCAGACGCGTTTAACATCTTTACCAATAATCTAGATGAGAGAATCAAATACACCCTTAATTTGCAGATGGAAACAGGTTGGGTGGGAATGTTGTTATGGTTGATGGTAGAAAGTCTCTGCAAAGGGATCTGGACAGACTAGATTGCTGGGCAGAGTCCAATTGCACAAGGTTCAGCAAGGTAAAGTGTCAGATCCTGCACTTGGCTCACAACCCCATGGAGTGCTGCAAGCTGGGGGAAATGTGGCTGGAAAGTTGCCCAGTATAAAGGGCCTTGTGGGTGTTAGTCAATAGTCACCTGAACATGAGCCAGCGTGTGCCCAGGTGGCCAAGAAAGCCGATGGCCTCCTGGCTTGTATCAGAAATAGTATGGCCAGCAGAGCAGTGATTGTCCCCTTTTACTCAGCACAGGTGAGGCTGCACCTCAAGTCCCACATTCAGTTCTGGGCACCTCACTTCAAGAAAGACTTTGAGGTTCTGGAACATGTCCAGGTCCAGAGAAAGGCATCAGAGAGGGTCTGGAGCATAAGTGTAGTGAGGAGCAACTGAGGGAGCTAGGGCTGTTTAGCTGGGAGAAAAGCAGGCTCAGGGGAGATCTTTTTACTCTACAACTGCCTGAGAGAAGTGTGTAGCAAGGTGGGGATCTGGCTCTCCTCTCAGGTTAAAACTGACAGGATAAGAAGAAATGGCCTCAACTTCCATCAGAGTAGGTTTAGATTGGATATTAGGGAAAATTTCTTCATCAAAAGGATTGTCAAACATTTGAACAGCTCATGCAAGTGGTTGAGTCACCATTCCTGGAAGTATTTAAAAGAGGTGGAGATGTGGCTCTTAGGAACATGGATTAGCAGTGGACTTGGCAGTGTGGACATGTTCAGTGTTGCTGACTCCTTGGAATTAAACAAATAAAATCAAAACAAAACCAACCCACCAACCTCCCTTTTTATAAATTTAATTGAAGGGTCTGAGCTTTTAAATATATGCAAAACCCATTTGGATTTCATCAGTAAAGTTTTATATGAGAATGCAATGCCTGATATTGTTTTTTTAAATATCAAACTCTATGTGAGGTAATATTTGTGGATACATCACCACATTTATATACTGCAATGAGAAGCTTTTGAAATGCATAGCAATTCAGTGATATCCTGCAATCTTTGTATATCTATTTTCTTCTGGTCTTAGCCAAGAAATCCCATTAACCTTAATGTCAGCAGAATTTTGAAAAGCAGAAAATTGCTACTCAGCTATATTTCTTTGTACAACAGACACCATACAAATTGTTTAAACAATTTTATTCAGTCTATTTTTCTATCTAGTATTGAATAGATTTCATGTAAAATACTACTGAGTAAAAAATAAAAGTATGAAAACCTAGTTTCAGCTATTAAAAATGTGCCTACTTATATTCCATGTAAACTTTTGGAAATCGTTGGAGGTAACAGATGATGCAGAGGGAGTTTGTTTGGCAAGTTTAGTAGCACATTATACTAACTACAGTGCAGTACAACCAGGCTAATTACAAATTAGTAATTGACAAAACTATTGTTAATGATAGGGGTTGTGTTTTCAGCCTATTTTTTGTTTCTTTTGTTGCTGTTTAGTTTTGGGGATTTTTTCATAAATGAAAAGATGAATGCTTTAGTGTTTGATTTTTTTTATATGTTGAATCCTTCTTTTAGAACTAAACAATCCTTACTAAGAATATAAATTAAAATATATGTCTTTCACTATTAAATTTATATGAATGACTAGTTATATATCTCAGTGCTTTATCATCTTACTTAAAAAATTAAGCTCACCATAGCTAATCAGCAGATTAATGGAGGCTGACATTAAAACACAAAAGTAACCAAAAACCCCTCTTATTCCTGGATTGATTAAGTTATTTGTTGGAATTAATGTATAAATAAATAGAAAGCATTTTAGAAAATATTAATTCAAATAGATTTCAGGAAAGCCAGGATTGCATGACTGATAAATGGCAGACAATTCAGATTAATATTAAAATTTTGCTGAGTTCTGGAGAATGAAAAAGACTGGACAGAGTACAGTGAGCTTTGATTAAATAATGGTTAATGATGCTTCACTATTTCTTCACATTACTGACAATATATCATCCTTAGCAACTTAGAAAACCACAAACAAAACCCAACAGTCTACATCTAATGAAACTCTTTGCTATTTATAAAAAATTATAGCTAAACTAATGCATCTAAACTAAGGTTTTGTAACCTGGTAATAGAGGCATAGTCAAAATGGTTGAATGCTTCCAACGCGTTCACCCCGCTAAGTGGCATGACACAGACAGTGGGATTGAGCACACCCTCAGCAAGTCTGCCTGTGCAGACACCAAGCTCATCAGTGCAGCTGGCTTGCTCAAGGGAAGGGACATCATGTGGAAAGGTCTTGACAGCCCTGAGGACTGTCATGTCCTCAGGGACCATGAAAATTGCACAGAGTCCAGCAAGACCAAGTATGAAGTCCTGCACAAGCGTATGGGCGATCTCCAGCAGTGATTCTCCTTTTCTCACTTTGTTCTTGTGAGACTACAGCTGTAGTTCTTCATCCAGCTCTGGAGCTCCACAGCAAAAGAAGCACATGGACCTGTCCAAGCAGGTCTGGAAGGGGACAATGAACATGATCATAGGGCTGGAAGAGCTCTCCTGTGCAAAATGGCTGAGAGAGTTGAGATGTTCAGTCTGGACAAGAGGAGACTCCAGAGACACCTTACTGTGGCCTTCTAATGTATAAAGGGGGCTTATAAAAAGATGTAAAGAGACTTTGAACAAAGGCCTGGAGTGCTCAGAAAAGGGGAAACCTGAAGAGAGCAGGTTTGGATTGGACTCAAACAGGTCACCCAGAAAAGTTGTGGTTGACTCATTAATTAAAGTGTTAAAGGGCAGGTTTGATGGGACCCTGAGCAACCTAAATTAGTAAAAGATGTCCCTGGCCATGGCACTGGGGTTGGAACTAGATAACTTTAAAGATCCCTCCCAACCTAAAAGATTACATAATTCTATGATTACATTATTGTATGATTCTACAATTCTATGACAGGTCTGATGAAGTTTACACTAAAAGACACACAGAACAAAAATGAGTAATCAGAAACTTAACCTATAAAGTGTGCAACCTATCTGTCACATTTCAAAGTCTCATACAACCCTGAGCATGTGAAATGGCACCAGACATCTGTGATTATACAACTAAATAACATGGTGATATGCAGGTGCAGACTCCTGCTTTGTAAACTTATGTATCTCAGTCTGAAGATAAATACTAATTAAGAAATTGGCAGTTTTAGCAATGAATATAAGTCAGACCAGTGAATGAAACCACTAGTACAGTGAGGTATCTATTATTTATTTCTGAAATTTTAGAAAATGCTGTTCTTGTTTCATTACCACATTAATGTACTTTTTTACTATATTTGTCAATTCTTTTAAATTTATCCTTTAGTTCCCTCTTTTCCGTGACTTCTTCTTCCCTTTCTCTTGTCACCTCCTATTTAGTGTCACTAACTCTTTTTTCCTGATACATAGTTTTTTTCTTTTTAATTTAGCCTAGAAGACAAAAAACTCACAAAAATAACATAATGTTTTCTGTTTTCCTGTTGCATCTGGTTGTCCTCTCTTCCTTCATCTATTTTGTTTATAAGTTTCTCACAGTAGTAAAACACTATTATTGCACCTATGGAGTGAGAGACAATTTTTCTTGGAATTTAAGCACTATATTATTTAGCATAACTAGTAGACTACAATGTTCAGAATTATTTAATGTACTACATAATGTTAACAGGCATTTGAGGTAATGCTTTAAAAATAAAAATAAAACTTTAAAAAAGTTTTAAAATAAACTATATTTTAGTTGCTATTCAACATATTTTATGTGTGCCAATTTTGACTTAAATATATATGATCATAAGATGATACTAAGCAATATGCAGAGGAGGGAAGCAAAACATTATAAAATACATTGACCAGAATTTTGAACCCAGTTGATTCAATTTTCTCATTTATAGTGAATTCTAGTGTATTTATTATTTCTGATTTATATACCATAAGTCAGATCAGAGGGACATTTCATTAAAACAGTTATGTGGCTAATTGATTTCTGAAATTTTAAGCAAATATTGGCAATGATATTTAGTGCAATAAGACTTTTTTTTTTTAAGGGAGATAACTCTTTTTCTCTTCCTCTGCTCAGACTAGAAATCATTAAAAAAACAACACAACTCACAATTTCTATTTTCACTTGGTGCATATTATATTCTACAGTACTGATGCTATTTTTCACCTTGTTCAATTACTCTTTTGTTACTTCATGAAATCTATAAAATACCTTTTGTTACCTTTCTGCCATGTCTTTCATCAATCAGTTGGGTAGGTTCAGTTTTTCTGAGGTCAGAGTGTCTAAGATTAGAATTGAAGATTTTGATCCACAGAGGATCAAAAAATTTTGGTGATATTAAAGCACCTTCCTTTCATATTAGGTGCTTATTTTAAACATCTGGATACTCAAAAGTTAATGTCCTGAGGTTCTGGTAGATATCTGAGTTTAAGTTCCCAAAGTAGTATGTTAAAGATCCTTAGGATGCCCTGCTGTATCATGACTGTGTTAAACAGATAAGGCTGACAGTGTCTTTTAAGTACATTTACCATATAAATATATTCTTTTTCTAGGCTGCCTCAAACTTGATCATGTTGCCACATATCCAGCTTCTGTCTCAAGTGTCACTACAGATTCGCTTTTTCCAAATTAACTGAGCCCTATATAGCTATTTTTAGAAGACATGAGCCATTTTCCAGATTCTGTTTGCTGTATGGACTACATAGTCACCATCAATAGTTAGAGATTTTATATTTATCTGACATAGTGCATCTACCTTACAGACATAAGGCTGTACATGTTTTAATATTTTACCTTTTTCGTATCTTGTGGTTAAAAGGTTGATGTTTTTTGATTTTGATCCATTAAAGCTTAGCAAATTAGATAATAATATACAGCAAAGGTAATTATTAATTCAATTAAGAAAATTATCGCACACTATGTAAGACATGTAAGAGATTCTATACAATTTAAAGGACTCTGAAAAATATTGATCTCCTAGGTGACCTGCACCAGAGTATACCTAGGTAAATAAGGTATTTAGGACATTAAAAGAAAATGTGTTGGTATATGATATTCCTTATGTTTCCTCTACTTGTTGCCTGTTCTTGCATCTGCTGCTTGGCGGGTTGTCCTCTTTGTTGCATTTGCAGAATATTTTGGGGAAAGAGGGTGAGGGAATGATATTAAAATTAAAGAATAAATACCAGTGAAAATATCCAAGTGGAATAAATACTCCACCTTTATTCCATGGTAATACTATTGCCTATCTTTTTTGATACCAATGTACTTATCAACAGCAATTTCTGAACCTTATTCCATGAACACAATCACTAAATTACACTGTTTGTGCATCTGATAGCTTATTAAATGCTCCCAGACTTATGGTGCAACTCATACTATTTGTGCATCTGGGATTGCTATTGTGACCAGACTTACAGTGTAGACATGCTGTTTGTGTATCTGGTACCTTGCCAGTCTTGTCAAATTGCTTACTCTGAAATATGTTCTGTGAAGGTCTCCCAGGGATTCAGACAGACAGACAATACTCCAGCTAACAAGGGGAAGCCTAGTGGCCCCCAGGCATGCTACATTTCCAGATAACCCAAAAAGCAAGAACATCTCCCTTTTCTAAATTTTTCCATGATGGTAAACCAGCCCCTTTAACACAGAGATGTGGGTGCAAAATATTTTCCTCTTTTGTGTTTCTTCAAGAGTTAAAGGATAATTTTAGATTAAAAATTCAACATAGTGTGTATTGATACTGCCCAAAGGACAAAATGTAAGATGTTATGCCTTAATGGAAACATAAAATGTTTAAAAGATACAGGTAATGTCAGGATGGATGATAATTTTATGCACCAGACAGGTGCACAATGTAAAATAAAAAGATATGTGAATAGTTCAGGTCGAGAGCACACAGTTAGAAGGAAAAGGCTTTCACAGAATGAATAATAGGCTTTCACAATGGTTTCACAATCCTGCTGAGCTAAAAGATGATTTAAGGATACTGAAATCACGTAGGAAAGAAGAGACTACTTTGAAGTTTGGCTTTTCTGAGGATCCCCTACCTAATCCTGAGTCCCATAGAATGAAAAATTGGGAAGTTGTCATACCTTTGGTTGTCCACAAAGCATTGGTGGGAACTCACATCAACCTCTAAATGCAGCTGTCAGGTTTATGGAATGGAGGGAGATGAATCAGCAAACCTAAAACACAGTTTTCAATCCTAACTTTAACCATAGGTCAATACACAGTGCTGTCTCAGCATGATATTTTCCAAAACAGCATAGGATCTTCTTTAAAAATTCTTTTATTTTTGATGAAGATTACTGGAGAGCTAACTGTAAAAAACTGATCTAAATTAAAAAGTGTAACTGTAACAAGTGCAGCATAAAGACAGGGAAACAATTAAATGTCAAATTATGGAAATAAAAGACATAATTTAAAAAAAATTTATATAAAGAAGATGTAAACCAGAATAACATCTCATTTTCTCTCTTTAAATATATGATAGGAACACACACTACTTATACCATGCATTCAGTGCAAATCCCTATATCCGTATTTAAAAAAGCAACTTCAACATTCATTTTGAGTTCTCTAATTTCAGCATGATAACATTCTCTTTGATGGTCTGTTCCTTACAACACTGTCTGCTGAAAAATGCAAATGATGAAATTAAATTAAATGTCTTGAGGCAGGCAGAGATCCAAATCAGGCCATTCTGCTACTGCTAAGTGACTCCTGTGGTATTCAACCAGCTTTGTGAGTGAAATAGAGTGTCTTGGTCTGGGAGATGTAAACAGAAAACAGTTCGGACACTTTCCTTTAGAGATAATGGGGCCAGGGAAAGAAAGCCAATGAATGGCAGTAAAAACTGTACATGGATTTGCACATAAGGTTTGGTATGCTCTAAGCTGAAACACTAAAGTGACTGCTGAGGTTTTGTATAAGCACCCTTATTGAGAAGGGATTTGAGGCTTAGCAGAAATCCTGGAAGGTTATTAAGATAGAGATCGGCTGCTGCATAGAATACAGAATCCTGGAAAAATACACAGCATCATCTTGATTTTGTAGCATCTGGCTCACATCACAAATGCTTGGAGCATTGTCATTCTGTGAACTGAATACCCAGTGTCAGGAATATGGCCTTGAAGAAACAAATACTCACCATATCTTCACTCAGTGAAGAGGAATGTGAAATAGGAATAGAAAAATGTGAAATAGTAAGAAAATCAATATACAAATACATGCACCTAATTTTGACTACTTTAAATAAATTGCAGTAAAATTTGATATTACCTGAAGGTAAGGCAGATATATCCCAGGAAGTGTAGGAATAATTGTTCCCTGTCGAGTACCTTTAACATTTAAATTCAGCAGTATTGAGGTATTTCTTTAAGCTCCATGTGTCTGTGCACAACTGTAAGAATTTTTTTTTTGATAATAGACTTGCATGTAAAAAAAAAAAAAAAAATTTTTTGACCGTAATTCCTTAGACTAACAGAAGAAACTAAATATGTCTTTGCCATGGGCTGGTATTTTGGCTGCGTTGGTCACCTTGTTCTCAGCAGAGAAAAGAACATGCAAAATTTGGCAAATTACTTTTCTGGCTTTTGGAGGTAGTTCAGATGTTTGTAATTTGTGAGTTTCTGGGAGTAGATTGGATTAGATCACTGTTATTTAATACTGGCAGCATATCTCTGACTGCTATCTCATACTGTGTTCTGTGACCACAGTATACTGTGGATACTGTGTTCTGACCACAGTTCTCCCTAGGGGAGAAAAGCTAGGAAAAAAGGGGGAAATACATTTTTTTTCTCTACTCTCTTCCCTCAGTTATCTGTATAAATCAGACTGCACATGAATTTCTATAAAGGCCATGTAGTTTTCCATCTTTTAATAATTTGTCCTAAAAAACCCAAATAAAATCAAACACATAAAAGAACAAACAAATGAAAACCAAAACCAAACCAAACCAAACCAAAACGAAACAAACAAAACCAATCAAAAACAAAAACCAAAAAAAAACCCTAAAAACTTACCCCAAGCAAGCAAACAAACAAAACTACAACCAAGAGATTCAGACTTCCTTTAATTAAAAATAAAGACAATCAAACAAATAAAACCATTTTTTCAAACCTACATCCTGATGAAAGAAGAATTGGTTTTGGTAAAAAAAAAAAAAAGTTTTTAAACTGAAAACTTTCTCTGATTTAGTTAGGAATTAAATAACCAAAGATATTACATTCAGATTTGATTGAATTTATAGTTGTATTAACTATATATACAGAAATTTTCTTCAGCTCTAAGATTAGTAGGTTGAACTTTGTAGCACAAGTAATTCAAGTAATTGGTATCAATATGGGCTTCCTGCATATCCTGCCTGTGGTATCTCGATATTATTACTAATTTCCTATCTTTTCAGGGTGGGGCTGGTTTTGTTTTTTGTTTTTTTTTTTCATGTTTCCTCTTTTCTTCTCAGTATTCCAGAGAAACCTATGTCTGTGAATCCAAATTTGGCAATGGTTTAGCTTTTCTAGCACACCATACTTCTTGACCAGCACAAAAAGACATCCACCCATATATGACAACTCGGGCTTTGTAGTAAACAGGAGTCTCTCCTAAATATGATAAAAATATTTTAGGGGGTTATTTCTATACAATTGGAAGTGTTTTAAAATTTTTTGAGTTAAAATTGGAGAGAGTTTAAAAGAGAGAACATTGAATAAGCAGTTGTATTTGGTCTGGCTGAGATAATATTCCTCACAGCAACCCTCATAGTGCTGTGCTTTGCATTAATAGCTAAAAAGGAACTAATAAAATACCAGTGTTTTTGTAACTGCTGGGCAGTGCTCAACAGCATCAGGACTGTCTCTCCAACATTTCCCCCTTACCAATAGGCTGGGTGTTCACAAGATTTTGGGAGGGTACATAGCCAGTACAGCTGACTCAAATTGACCAAAGGGATGTTCCATTCCATATGACATTTGTTCAAATATGAAAATTAAGAGAATGAAGGAGGAAGGGTAGGAGCATTCACTATATATGTTTATCATCTGGAAAAAGCACTGTGCATACTGAAACCCTACTTCCTGAGAAGCAGACTGACACCACCTGTTAAAGGAAGTAGAAACTAAACCTATTGTTTTCCTTTGTTTCTGCACAAGCAAAATTTGCTTCCACTTTATTAAACTGTCTTTACTTTGACCCATTAATTTTTTTATCTTATTTCTTTCAACCTGTCCTGCTGAGGAGGGGTGTGACACAGCAGCTTGGTAGACACCTGGCATCCAGTCAAAAGTCAACCCACCAGAGCAATGCTTTTTAATGAGTATAAATGAAACATCATACAGACCTTTCAGCTTCTCCAGCTCCTGTTGCCACTGAAGCTTCTGTCATTCTGGAGAGTGCAGGAGAGATTGAGACAGGAAGACAGAGGGGGCAGCAATCAGAAAAAATGCACTGTTGCAATGACAATGCAGAAGCACCTCAAGACCTTCTGTATCAAACTGTGTTGCTTCAGCTTTGGTCACATTAAGATGTTTTAAGCACTTGACAGATCTTTCCTTTTATAGTTTTTAATCTTGCTGTATTTTTGAAAAAGGCTGTTGGAAGAAAAAGTGAATTAAAAGAATGTGTATTATCTTCTACTTTTCATTGTTGGAACTCCTAAATGCTGGGGGCTCCACTGTGTTTAGCATTTCACAGAAATATAATAAAAGATAGCTGCTGCTACAAAGTCGTTTATAGTCTAACTGTAAGACACAACAGCCTGGGAATTGGCAAAGGTGTATGAACTCATTTCAAGGTAAGTTGCTTTGCCCACAGTGGCTGGGTGTAATGAACCATCAGCAGTATTCAGCACACACTGAGCTCAGAAATCCAGAAGGTGTTCAACATCATCACTGGCATTTTATATTGCATTGCCTTTGACAGCAGATTGATGATGGTGGTAGAGTCATTGTGGCAGCAGAATTGCTTCTCTGTTTTTTATCCAACCCTTATCCTCAGCCCAACTTTGCGTCTGATATCACCTTCATCTCCTAAGTAAATGTGTACAGTCCAGTCCTGTGTACCTCAGGAGAGTAGGGTAGACAGGCAGGAAGGTGATATATGGGAGCAGCAGGTGGATTTTCCACTTGTTCTCCTTGGCAGAGTCAGGGAATATGCTACAGTTGTCAGGCACAGTCATGGCCTGAGAAAGGTCAAATGTGAGGAAGGAAAAGGCTCCCTTGCTTTTTGGCTGTGGACTAGCTACATGTTCTCAAGTTATTAGTCAGGTAATTAATCATTGGTAATATTTCAGTGATTGGCAGGACGGTTTTGACTCAAAGTTCTATCATTCTCAGCATGAAGCCATGCTTTGGGTATTTAGTCCTTGCTTGCTGTCAGCTTAGTCGTCTTTGTATCACACACTGAGTGCACATGTGCTCCAGTTCTGTCTTCCCATATGAGGAGTGATATTTTGTCTCATTTTCCTTGGTGAAAGTGTCACATTTGTTATTTTTCAACTAAGATTTTTCTCAGACAATTTTGGACTGTTCCATACTGATGCCTTTTTCTGGCAGTGACAAATTTTCTGTGACAGATGAGCTTTGTGTTCTGCATTTTCCAATGATCATTAAATGTTGATGTTCACCCCAGATCATAGCATAAACTGAACAAGATAAAAATGTATTTACACTTTTTTTTTTTTTTTTAATTTGGAACAGTATTTTAGTTTTTGCATAAATCCATTTGTGATTTCCATAGGTTCAGCTTCCAGAGTGGTTTTGTTGCAAGCTAAATGTATTCCTTTAGAGAGGAAACAACCTGTCAATCTTTTTCAACTGTATCCCAAAGGTGGTCTAATCCCTAGTAGGGACATATGTATTTCTGTTCCCTCCTGGCAGGTATTTTTACAGATTTCCAAGATCTCTCTGAGTCTTCTCTTCTCAATGCTGAGCAGCCCCACTGTTTCAGCCTGGCTGCCCTGCCTCCTTTATCATCCCTGTAGCCCTTAGCTGCACACACTTCAGTTTTTCCATCTCCTTCCTATACTGGGGAGCCCAGCACTGATCCCAGCAGTCCAGATGTGTGTCCCTGGGGCTGAGCAGAGGGCAAGGATCACTTTTATCAGTCTGCTGGGAGCACTGTGCCTCTGATAGCCAGGGAGGCATTTGGCTGTTTCCCAGGAAGGAACATTTCTGTCTCGTGTTCAACATATCGTCTACCAACACACAGAGGTTCCTCTCTGCAGTTCTTTTCCAGATAGCTCCAGATTTTGCTGGAGCAAGATGTCATTCCTCGTTAGGGGCAGGACATGACATTTTCTTTTGCAATCATTATGGCATCACGGTTATTTTCTATGTAAAATTCTGTGTAACTAGTGATGTTTCAGAATAATTTTTATACTAGCCAGTCTTATGTTTCTTTACTTTTACTCTTCATTAGAATAATGAGATTTTTTAAACCCATAATATAATTTACCATACTGATTATTCAATAGGTTTTCAGATTGATGTTTCCTAAAGAGAAATTATCAATACCTACTGATTTAACTGTAAATTTTCTTTATGGTAGTATCACAAAATTTTCTTTAGAATGTGTAGGAATAAATCCTTTAGGCATGAAAAGAAAGCACTTTTTTTTCCTTCTGTAGCAACCTCTATAGATTATACACTATTTTTTATACACATTTTAAGGTATTCTTCCCAGGATTATAGTTATCCCTTAAAATATACAGCATTTTCAGCCTTTTTTTCATGTTGTATTTAAAATAACATATATACACAACCAGCAGCATTATTGTACAGTTTACAAGCACAATGCCCTGAGGCAGTATATTATCCCTTGGTTTGAACACATACTGAGCTTTTCCTTTTCTTTGGAGTTTAAGTGCAGGTGTTCTACAGTCTTCACTCCACCAAGTTTTTGTCATCCTCCCTGAAAGCTATCTAGGGCTGCTTTTTTTTATTCCTCAGGGAAAGGTGGAATTACTGCCAACAGTTTTTCTTTTCTTATCTTGACCTGGAGGCTGAGTGGCTTCTGTGACGGTGGCTGGTGCCTTTCATCCACACTCCTGCTGTGTGAGTAATGCTGAGCCTGGGCTGCAGCACCTCTCCCCAGTCAGTTGCTTCTGTTCTTTTGGCTGAGTGAGGATAATTACTTCACTGGGATACAGTCAGCTCCCACTGAAGTCAGGGGAGCTAATAGAATCTCAAATAGCTAATAGAAGAACTGCTTTGTTTCATGTGGGGTTAAATACGATGAAGTCGGTTCAGTGTGATATCCATTTCAAACCGCAGTACTACGACCAAACTCAGCTTCTGTGATAAAATTCTTATTTTATTTGGTCTGTGTGGTCTTAAGGTTGAATTTTCTGATAGCACTGCAATTTGATATAAAAAATTATTTACCTGTGTGTTAAATGGAGATGAATAATTATTTTAAAAATAATCGTGGGAAAAAAACAACCTTTTTTTTTCTTTTACACATTTCTAGTTGGGATTGTCATAATATCTTTTTAATTGATTATGAACAAAATACATATAAACCATCACAATTTTCTTACTAAAATAAAATAAATATAGGAACAAATTGAAAAACTGTACTATCTTCCAATAAAATAAAACTAAAAAATATAAAAAAATATGTATTTGCTTTTCCTGTACCCCACCATGTCACAGTCAGACTGACAAAGATAAAAAAAATAAACTATGGTGCAGTCAACAAACAAATGTGAAGTCCATTATTTTGATATTTCTATTCCCAACATGCATTCTGCCCTACTTAAAGGGAATTGTGGGTTTGCAGTACATTTTTTATTTGAATTGAAATAATGGATGCAGTTAATAACATTTTTATTCAGTCAAATATAATGAAAGTTGAAACATCTCTATAGATACGCAATCACATCTAAATAAAATATATACTTGCACAGGAATATTACAGGAATTCTGGATCATCATCCAGAAACAAATATAATCAGACCTTCCTGCATAAAGTTCATAACTTCCATTTCCCCTTGAGAGCATGACTGTGTGATGATGCTCTGCTCTTGTCACCAAGAATGATCTCCTCGTGTTGCCCCAGATTCATTTTACATGTAATTCGCAAGAGCCTCAAATTTTCTAATCAAAGTAGATTGGTAGCCCCAGAAGCATACCATCTGTAAAAGAGGTGAAACAGCACAAAAATGTTTTGTCAGTGTTAATGTATCTTTGATGCCCCATTACATTTTCTCTTCTTCATTCTTCTTTTTGCCTTAAATTCATTAAAAATAATTATTTTCCTTTGATCTCCAGAGGAATACTTTAAGAAAATTTCAAGCACTTGCGGAAACCATTCTTAACAGTGGATTTTTGCAACGAAATTATTTAATTTTGTATGTGAAAAAAAATCCCAGTAAATGCCCCACCAAACAAACCATTTTCCTTTCTCATTTCATTCAGCTTTTTCAAACTTCTATGCTGAGCTTCTTTATATGCTATATGACAGAATTTTTTTCATAGTATACGTAAACCTGATGGACTACCTGGCTAACTGAAAAATGACAAACAATATTTTACCACTAAATGCTCAGATGTTTTCTAATGAACCTAATACTTACGGCCATAAAGTTATGAAGGATCAAAATGTCATAAGAAGATATTATTTAAATTTTTTTTACATGTTACTTTGTACATACTGCTTTGTGATTGTGTGTATGCTTGTGTGAATTGCTTTATATGTGCTATAATATGAATATTGTCACCTCAGATCTATAATCGTTACTGCTGTGCTTATAATAAATTGTATTTAATTATTTTGTATTAAATAGCCAATGATTGAGCACTGCTAAATCCTTTAGAATTTAACCACAGATCAAGTCCAAGTTTAGCAAGGGAAACCCCTCTGAATCTCATGACTCAACAGGAGGGCCTCCCTTACTTTTTTGAACCTTTACCCTTTTGCATCCTCACCCTTTCTCATGAACAGTATAAAGTGACCTAAACCACTCATTCCTGACACCTGTCTAGATGTTCATATAGGTTGCCATTACAGGGAAAGAAGCATTTAAGTTTCTATATTAATAAATAAATGCCTCCACTTTACATAACCCAAATATTAGGTAAAATCTAGAGCTAACCAATAGGAAAACTTCAAGTGTGTATAAATATTCAAGTGCCTAAGTCTTTCTAGAGCTTAGGGACCTGAATCAGTGCTGAAATTTTACTTTTTAAAATTACATTCTCATTAGGTATTTGTGCATTACCAGAACTACCTCAACTTGTAGTTGAAAAGAATCATAAACCACATAATTATTAACAGTTTAATGTGATTTTCCATTGAAATAGTGACTAACAGGAGTTCAAATAATTTTTAGATGGACGTGTCTCTGCATGAACTGGAAAATAAATATAGAAACATGAGTAATTTTTCCTTGATTCTTTTCTCTTCTCCATGTGAAGACTAGGAATTTTGTCCAAATATAATTGCATAGCCATTTAGATTGGAAAAGTATTTAAGATCATCAGGTCTAATGGTTAACCCAGCACTGCCAACACCACCACTAAACCACGTCCCTAAGTGCTGCATCCATCCTTCTTTGAAATACCTCCAGTGATGGTGTCTCCTCCCACCAGTTTCTGGGTTGCCTGTTCCAATGCTTGACAACCCTTTTGATGAAGAAGTTTTCCCTAACATCCAGCCTAAACCTCCCCTGGTGCAATTTGAGGCCACTTCTTCTTGACTTGTCACTTGTTACCTGGGGGGAGATCCCAACCCCCATCTGACAGTCTCCTTGCAGGTAGTGGAGAGTAAACTCCACTTTTTTTAAAAAAAAACAAGGTCCTCCCTGAGCCTTCTTTTCTCCAGACTGAACAACTCCAGTTCTCTCAGCCACTCCTTTTAAGATGTTTCACCAGCATTTTTGCTCTTGTTTGGACATTCTCCAGCACCTCAAAACCTGATATAGCATTATACATAATTTGTCCCAAATATGATATATACATTAAAGCCTAGTACTGTAAGTAAAAATAGCTTTAGAAGACAAAGGAACCTGGAAGCAGTAAATTTTACTCATTGTTAGAGCCATATCTATAACTATTTAAATTATTATTTTAATGCCTGGGAAAAATGCAGCCAGATGGTGCCTTTCATGTGCCAAGACCAGAAGCAATATTTGACCAGTACCCTTTGAACTCATTGTTAAAAGTGAAAGTTTAGCTGTGAACCTCTGACACAGTTAGTACTACATCATAAAATTGCTGTAATATGTTTATTGAATTTAATGTAATGTGGCACTAAACTGGCAAAAAATGACCTTATGCAGCAGGCAGTAGATTTGATTTAATCTATGAGACAATGACAGAGAAGCAGATGCAAACATTAGAAATCCTTTTACTCATTTTAGTCCCTGTGAAAGATGAATTTTACTGCAGAATCAGAAAGTACATAGTAAAGCACCTCAAGGAATGGGGGATGTCTTATCTGCTGGCTGCATTAGGATTTACCATCCCCTTTTCACGCACCATGCATCAGCCTGAAGAGCAATATTCAGAGCCATTAGCATGATCAATAATGGCAGGGAAAGTCACTTCCTATTAACATTTGCCTCACCATACTTAGGTTTCTTGTGCCTGTGAATAGTTCTCTTTCTACTGACAAGTCAGTTTGGCATGAATAGTTTCAGGGAATCTTAGCTTTGCCTGCAGGACTTCATCTGAAGTTAAATGCTTTCATCTGAACGCTTCCTTCTTTTCCAGTTCACTCATTGACTGCCTTTGCCTTACTTTTTTCCCCTTCTACTTCCTTGATTTTTTTTCTTTATCTCCTCAAATATCTAGCATTTTAAGCAAAAATTTGAGACATTTGCTTCTGTTACACTAGCACCATTTCAGCTGATACTACGGGTCATGTGAAAAAATTTCTGCAATCTAACACATTATACTTAAAGGCAAATAAAAATAAGTACATATCTCACTGTGATACCTGATATTACTTGACTAAGAATTAGATTCCTTGTTCTGGGTTGGAATATATAATGCTGAGAAAGACACCAACATTGTCTATAGTTACTGGTGAAAAACCATTTTTTGAGAAAGGGTTCATGGCAAAACCCAGGGTGTAACAGAAATGCTTCAACTGTCAATAGAAAATGTTAAACATGGTAAACAAACCAAAGCCATTCATGTGTGATATTCTTCTCAGCAACCACATATACAACAAATAGTAGACCTATAGATATCTCTTCTATGTTAGATCAA
Organism: Dicaeum eximium; assembly: GCA_013396995.1. NCBI lineage: Eukaryota > Metazoa > Chordata > Aves > Passeriformes > Dicaeidae > Dicaeum > Dicaeum eximium. The sequence goes on from VWZP01006608.1 coordinate 1,114,210, forward strand.
AAGCTCAAAAGCCAGATGGATGTTCTTCTGAATGCAGGCAACAGCTATCATATTTTTGAAAACCTTCTTAGTAACTGTCAGATAATAGAATCATGATGCTTTTGAAGGATCTTGTTTATCCTGAGACACTCTCTTTGGGGACCATTTTGGTCCAGACCTCAGTTGGCCATACTAAATTATATTTGGAGCCAATAAAATTAATTGGTCTTTCAGATGTTGATACTTTTGATCTGAAAATAGATTAATATAGTAGAATAGATTAATTCTCTTTTGAATTCCTTCTTTTCCCCATTTCATATAATCACAGTGTAAGATGACACATGTAGGTGCAGTATCAGTTGAATCCCACTTGTCTGTGAATGCTTTGTGCTTCCTGTACTTGATATTGAAGAATGAAAATAGAAGAGATTCAGGGGAGGGGAGGAGGGAAACAATGCATTTGTGCTAATTAGTGATGTGATCTGTTATTATTTTCCAAAAAATTAATTAATTTAAAGGAAGCAAAGAATAATATAGACTAATGATCCATATCTAGCAATGTATTGTCCTAAGAAATCCTAAATTATGGACATCTAGAGAGGGAAAAGAAGAAAAAAAAAAAAAGAAAAAAGAAAAATGTAGGAATTAGTTTAACATCCAAAAACTAAAATATAAAAAAGAGGGGAAGAGGAGAAGAGGGGAAGAGAAGGGAAATGTTTCAGTGGGAAGGGACCTAACAGTGATCCAGTTCAAGCCTGACCACTTCAGGGCTGACTAAATCTTAAAGTGTATTGTTAAGGACATTTTCCAAACACCTCCTAAACACTGATAGGCTTGGGGCATTGACTACCTATCTAAGAAGCCTATTCCAGGGTTTGACCACAATCTCTGTAAAGAAATCCTTTCTACTATCCAGTCTAAGCCTTCTCTGGCACATCTTTGAACCCTTCCCACACGTTCTGTCACTGGGTTCCAGGGAGAAGAAACTCTCCACTTCCTCTCCTCAGGAAGCTGTAGAGAGCAATGATGTCACCCCTCAGACTTCTTCTCTTCAAACTAAACAAACACAGATTCCTCAGCTCTCCTCATAGGACATTGCTTCCAGCCCTTTCACCAGCTTTGTCAACTTCCCCTGAAGGCATTCAGGGACCTTCATCCTTCTTAAACTGTGGAGCTCAAAGCATTTGACTTGTAAAATTCAAGTCAAATTTATTAAGTATATTCACTTTTGGGTGTGTGAGGGTGTCATAAGAGGCTATCATGATAAGGCAGAACAACTTTGTAACCATCATGGATTTGCACATTACAACAAAAGCTAAGAAAAACATCATATGCAAAAATACCTGTGTGCATGCATGATGTCTAGATGAAAATAAAAACTGTATAGAACAAAATGTATACTAAAGAGGAATTAATAAATTAAAAAGAATTGCAGATTGAGAGTCATGATAACTGTATGTATGTTGCATTATATTTATAATTAAAAAGCCCATTCTTAAGCATTGCTTCTATTACTGTAGAAAAATAAACTGACAATCTTATGTTTATCTATACAGGCAGATACTCCATGGTGTGAAACCAATGTGATTGGATATCTTATACACTCTGTGTTATTGTAGGTATGGTGTGTGAATACTAAAATAAGCTTTTCTTTTATTTTTAACTGACTTGAAGGGCTCTATGGTAAAAATCAATTCCTGCAACACACATATTTCGTATATACTTTATTAACTAAAATGTTTCTGAAGAAAGACATTCAAGAAAATTCTCTTTCACGGACTGGCAGAGAAGAACCAGCATATCCTGAAATGTTTGAAGAGGGTAAAGTATTATTCAAATGAAATAAGGTTTTGGTAGAACTTGATCTCATTCAAATTCTAAAAATAATAGGGTTTGTCTTTTGGTGTTATTAATGATTTTACTTGAAAAAGATTCAAGTAAAGCCAACCAAAAGAAGAGAAGTTTTACAGAAAAGATCAGCAAAAGTAAAATGAAATAGAATTGATTAACTAAAAGATTAAATGGTTAAAGAAACTACTCAATTAGGAATATTAAAACAGAGTCCAAATGTTTTAAAGACTACCTAGGGAATTTGAACTAGTCTTTCAGCACAATTTGATTTTAAACAGACAATTTAATTTTGATGTTTCTCTAGGGGTTTATTTTTGTTTGGTTAATTCTTTTTTGTTTGGTTTTGGTCTGAAATAGTAGTACCATATAAAACAAAGATGTGTAAGCCAATCCCAGAACATTGAATTTACCAACTCTCAGTTTGATAAAAGCTCAGTCAACATGAACACTGATTGTACTGAAACTGCATTCAAAAGTGGAGCTGAAGGTAAAGGTTGCTTTTGGTACCTTAATGGCTTAAATTGTCAAGGGTAACCAGGTTTGATTTCCAGCTCTTTAAGGGAACTACAGCTTTATTTGTATATCCTGACTCCCAGACTATGTGACCTCCACTACTCTGATTGTTGAGCACATTGGGTCTGAAAAAAGAGCCAGGAAGAGAAGGCATAGCTGGTTTATGCCAAATAAGGTGTCCTCAGGGAGCTGTGCTGAGTTTATATTTCACATTCTGCTTATGCCACAGAAAGAACTGGAATTCTTGAGTGTAAAGGAAAACTGAATCAAGTCTATACCACTGACCAAGTACTACAATGATAGGATCAAAGATAAAGTTCAAATTAAAGATGTATTATAACAAGGACAATAAATCTTACAAAATAGCTATTGAATGGTATCTTCATGATCTAAGCAGAGAATATGCATATTTTTAGGAACATTATTTCAAGATGAACAACTTTTGCATGTGTTCATATACACATAAAAACAAATGTGTTTGTATATGTACGTATTAATGGGTTTTTTTAAAAGCTTGGTCCAGTTATCGCAAAATTATCACACTAGGTTTTTGAGATATCTGGTTAATTTATTGGCAAACCTCAAGAACACTTCCATGTTTCTTGGTCCATTGTGCTTAGTCTAAGTTAGCTTTATATACAATGAACAGAAAACATTGTGTGTTATTTTCTAACATAGGTAGAACAAAATAATTTCACAATTACTCTTATTTCAAGGACATGACATTACATTACCTGTTGCTCTGCATAACTTGTTATATAGGTATTTATACACCTGAGTTGGTTTTCACCACTTTTTTTTTTCCAAGCATCATCCTACTGCTATGTGTTAGAGACTTATCTCATTAAGATGTAAGAGGCATTATCACAAATGTTGCAGGCATATATCAGTGTCACATGATTGTATGAGAGTCATCAGTAACTTGCCAATATCTTTAGAGTCTCTGTCCTCCTAAAAAAGCATCTCCTGGAACAAGTTTCTTTTTCATGGAAACCAAGCATAAGTAAAGCAAAATGCCTGTCATTTCATGTCTATTTAGTACAATAAAAAGTTATATTTGTTTTATCTCTAAACACTTCTTTCTGTGGAGAACCAAGAGATATTCAAAAGACTTTAAAAAAATTACTGAGCTCTTGAAGTCAAAATATTGTTTTGCACCACTGCTTGCTCAAACCTTTTGCATTTTTATAGGTATCATTCTTGCAGCTCATGTTAAACAAGACTGATCATTATTCATCCACCTTGTTTTTTCAGTTTCCTTTTCTTCTGAGAGTAGTCATGGTTCTCTTTGGTTTATTCAGTATGAACACTTGTGATTTCAAGAGCTTGATTTTATTTTTCCTGAATAAATCTGCAAGGATTTATAGCTTGGGTTGGCAGCAGAACTATAAACAATGTATATTATCACTGTCTTAACCACTAAAATGTAAGCATCCAGGAGGGAAAATTGAAGAAGATATTGTTTGCAGTTTTTATTTTTATATTATTACTATGAAAACTTTTTATTCTTCCATGCCTTTGTTAGATTCATTATCATGGATGAGATATATTTTTTATATTCAACCAGACAATTTTTAGAACTGAAACCACAGGGGACTCAATTGATGAGGGATTGGATTCCCTCATTAAGTGTAGTTGCTACTGTCTACAATAACAGGCAGTGAAAAAAAATATATATGTTAAGAGAAACCATATTGTATTTACAAGCAAAATATTAACGAACACAATATAATTCTCCACATGTCATAAGAAATAGTTACCAAAGTAAAAAGCTCAATTTTAGAAAACCTTAAAGAATGGGTTAACATAGGGAAATAATCTATTATTATTATTAATATAATCATTATCATCATTATTACTTCTGCTGCTAAATATACAATACTTATAAGAAATAACTATTTTTAAAATAATTCCAGGAAATCTGGAATTTGTCCTATTTGCAACTGTGGTCAGTTTACAGTGTTTTAAAGGAAGACAGGAAAATAGTTATTTTAGTGTGGATCAGGTTCTCTGTGCTTGTAAGCAGGAAAGTAGAAGAAAATAATCATTCCTGATTTAGAACATCCTGATTAAATGCATAAAAGTTTTTCTGTGGACTTCATTTTAGCATATTTGAACATAGAAAAAAGTATAAAGTGTTCTTAGATGCTTTACCCTCTTTCACAAAAANCTGCTCAATAAAATTGAATGCCAGACAGAAAATCTCGTAGGTAGACACTTAAATCTTTCCTAATCACAAGTACCAAAACACAGGTGTAGAGTGGAATGACTGCTGTGTGGTATGGGAATGGGAACACTGGTTAAATGCTCATTGTGCTTCCCAGGTTCATCTTAGCTGATTTTATTCAGTGTTCAGTGGCACCAATGCCATCCAATGATCCACTTGAGTTGACAGCTAAAGTTTTTTTTTTCATATTTTGAAAAGGACAACCAGATTTGTCCCATATAATTTTCTATTCCATTCTTCCAAAGAGCAGATTGTCTCATAGCAGGCATATGGAAGATACAATAATATGAACTTCTAATAATATGAATTTCTAGCTAAGCTGAATGCCTCTTAGTCTTCACAATTTATCACAAAATGCTGGTTGATGAGTCAATTCTGATTTCTTTCACAATGATTTCAAAGCTGGTTCTTATATAAGTATTCTTTTTTTTTAATTCTCTGAAGTGCCAGCATTTGAGCTTCTATCAGAGATTAAAAGTACATTAAAAGTAAGGAGCATTGTGTTTTATGTTATCATCTTTTTTTGAGTTCTGAATTTCTTGCAGGTTTTAGAATTTTTACATATATTATTATAATTCCTATGTTAATTTCTATAATATAACAAAAAGTACTTCTAAAAATAATTGTCTTCTTTCTGATCATGCATTTGCTCTCCTTATTGTTTCATTGTCATGAGAGCCTACGTGTTCTAGAATAAAAAAATTACAAAAAAGCTTTAAATAGAAATATATCAGTGTTATGTTATAAACTATTTCATACTGATCCTATTACTTCTGCAGCTTTACTAGTTAAATTATACTCAGTGCTGTAAAATAAGTCTAGTAGAAACTCCTAACAATTCAGTGTAAATACAACTGCAAAACCTTTGGAAATTATGTAAGAAAAATATGTTATATGTCAATATTCTGGATAGTATAACCTTAAATATATTTCTTTAAACAGTAGGACATTTTCACCAGTTTAAGTAGTAACAAGGTGGACTGGAACAGCTGTTTTCAATAATTCTGTGTTTGCCTTTTAGCTCAGGTCTATGTTTTTATAACCTGGCAAATATTGAATGATTATAAATCCATCTGGTGTTCGAAGAAGAGTAATATCTACTCTTACCTACATTGACTTAAAATTAAAATTTATGGAACAAACCTTTTTCAAGTTAGTTTCATACGATTTCCAGACTATAAAATCTCATCTCTATCTTATGAAATAAAGACATTTAAATTTATTATCATTAATCTACTTGATATTTTCTTGCTAGCCCATGTTCTATTAATTCATTTGCTCATCTAAAAACTACAATGAATCCTTGGGAAATATCAAATCACATATAATTAAACATTTTGTAAACTATTTTTCATCTATCTTAAAATTGTCTAGTCATGCATCAAAATATCTGGCCCTACTATAGTGCCTGTCTACTTTAACTTCCTTAAAAAGAATTTTTAATAGAGTTTTCTTTCTTTTTTTAGAACACACCTCAATGACCAATGACCACAGACACCAGTGCCAGAAAGTAGTAGAGTACAAAAAAGGTATGAAGAAAAATATTTTTGTGTCTATAATAAAATTCAAGTCACTTAAAATATTTCTAACATGGTTGTTAGAAGAAACAAGGTTTTTCTGTAGTTCTGCCATCTACCTCCAGCAAAGTGCCACTTTAGGATGCACTATCTAACCTATTGATTCAATTATAGAAACATTTTCACCTCTTGTCCTGATATATATTATCAAGGTAAGGTAGAAATGCTATACAGAATTTTTTTCATTGAGGTGTAATTATGTAACTCTAAAGGTTCATGAAATACTCACTAGCAAAAAGGTTTAATGAAGAATATTCAAAATGAATTATCTGATACACTTTTTAGTTTGCAATCAATAAGCATTTCCACTGCAGTTTAGACACCATGAAACTATGTTAGAATGAGTCTCTGCATTTATTACTGTTGTTTCTACATATAGACCTTTTACTCTAAGCTCATCCTTTTCTCTCCTCATGAAAATAATTTGCAGAACCTTCTTATGACTGATCTGATCATATTTCAAAGTGCTTTTGTCTTTCTGCAGTTTCATCTTTTACTCTGAAATTCAATCTAAGTATTGTATTCACATATCTGTAATATGTTTGATTTTCTGAGTAGCTCCTAAATATTCAACAGTCTTTCAAGTAATAATAAGCAGACTGTAGCAGTTTGATAATTAGGTTTTGGTAAAAAGACTGCTTACGTTTTCCATCAAAAATTCAGGAAAGGACATGTAAACATTTTTTGGTGACTAAATACGTCACATCTCTGTCTGTAGCAGTATCAGTAAGTCTTCTAAACTTAACAAGTAGAACAGATCTCTCACTTCCAGGTATAGAGACCATAATCAGTACATAATGTAGGAAAATTAATCAGGATATCAAATCACTTTCACAAACTTTTAGCCCATGCAAAAAATGATAAATGGATTTTGTAGCACAGAATATTAAATCTCCTCAAGACTGTGTTTGTTCTATTTATGAGTGCTAAAAGACAGAAAAACACAGTGTAAGATTGAGCTATAAACAGATAGGAGATTAAAAAGTTCATGAACAAAATGATCTGAGAGGGAAAAAAGCTACCAACAAAATACCCCCGACATTGTTTCCTGTACCCTTAGTCTAAATCAGGATAAGAAAAAATAAAAGAAAAAATAAAACACAAGAAAACAAAGAGCAAAATCTTGTGGAGGAAGGTGATGAAGAAAACACAAAATTAGTTCTCTTTGAAGTTCAAATCTTTTCACATAATCTTCCCCACGTTGTTTCTCCTATCTTTGCAGATGGTCTGTCTTTAGTATCTGCTTCAGTAGAATAGGTAGGGTACTCCTCTTCACTCCCACTTGTAGAAACCACTACTTTCTGTGTGTGATAACTGTTATGGGTTTAGCAGTGCTAAAAAAGGAGTGAAGAACAGTGTCACAAAAATATATACTTATTTTCAACAATAACTTTTCTTTGAAGTGTTTTAATGCACTATTTGGCTACATGAAAATGTATACTCACACAAACAGATCTTGTTATTTAAGAGTACCATAAACATGGATACGGTAGTGAGGGACTGTGCTCCACCAAAATAGGTACATTTAAAAAACTCAAGTGTGTTTAAACTGATGAACAGGTGAAATATGTTACAAAACAAAATTAAACTATAACAATAAAAAAACCCTTACACACATTATAGTCCTCCAAAGCACAAATAAACAGAACACTAAAATTTGTTGTGAACTTTTTGATTATTAGCTGGAAAATGTTTAATATTTCAAATATGTTCAGAAAAAAAAAAAAAAAAAAAAAAAAACCAACTTAATAGGATTAGCTGCTATTTCTCACTGCAAGCTACAGAATCAGGGTACAATCATCTGTGTAAAATAAAAAAAAACAAAAAATAAAACAAAACACAGGAGGTTGTATTAGGTTTGTGTGCCAAGGTTTTGGTAGTGGGGAGTGGGATGACATCTGTGAGAAGCTGCTAGAAGCTTTCTTATGTCCACAGCCTCTCTAACTAAAGTTCTAAAGAAACCCCATAAAAACTGAAAGAGGTAGATCAACAAAGAACTGTCAACAAGTTAGGAAAAAAAAAAAAACAAAACAAAAAGCCCCAAATGAACAAAAAACCCCACAAATGTAACAACAAAAAACACAACCCAAAACAAAACAAAGCAAACAAAAGAAAAGAAAACCCCACAAAAAAAAAAAAAAAAAAAACAAACCCCAAAAAACCCCAAAAA
>VWZP01006608.1:1122532-1161796 GCA_013396995.1 Dicaeum eximium
AAAAAAACCCCATCCCAACAAGCAAATTCTATGGTAGCAAAAAAAAACTTCTGAAAAAAAACCCTGAAAACCCACCCATAAAAATGCATCTAAATAAACAGCAAAACAAAACAAAATCTTCATGCCAATTCACTGAACTTCCCCCCACCAAAAAAATTCAAAAAACAAAAAACCCCACCCTGAACAAAAAACAAATAAAATAAAATAAATAAAATCAAGAAAAGGAAATTCAAATTAGAAGGAAGTTCACCACAACAACCACCCATGCATATTTCACGTAAACAAAGGAGCAAATATAAGAAGCTCCCTAAGTCAGAAAAGTACAAATGGTAAAAATGGCCACCCAGAATATCTGTATGTCTCAAAAATATCTTTTATCTGCTTGTTTGCAGCATTTTGCACAGCAGGGAGCAGATAAAGGTGCTGGCAGAGAATGAAATGGCAGTGCTGAATCACGTTTCTTGTGTAAGTGTATCTACAGGATTCTTATAACCCTAAAAGAATTCATAGGAGAGAAGACAATAAATCTCTTAAGAAATATCTCACCTTGTTCCACAGTAAGGGGATAAACTCTGGCAGAGAGTTTTTAACATGTGTCTGCTAGGAATTTGATATGCCTCTATAACAGTTTGGATGAGGTTGGAATTTTGTCCTTTAAATCTTGTCATGGATTTATCTCACCTAATTTCATTGGGATAACTCCCTTAACTAAACTTTTGCTTCCCATGACATTTTAGGCACTGTAGGGTCTGTCTAGCCTCTAGATGTTCCTCAGCAATAAAACTGGTTTCTCACAGGTTCTGTATAATAACTGCCCTGTCTGTATCCAAATACAGACACCTCAGGGGAGGGGCTGGAGTTTGGAGGTCAGCTGGAGGCAGTGCAGCTTAAATTATTTTTTTAAAAATGGCCTGAGATTCTTATATTTTGGCCAATGAATTATGCACAGAAGTCTATAGTGTGTGTACACCTACCTCCAAGAAAGTCAGCTCAGTGTTTCATTAGAGGGAATGGAGAGAAACTGGCCATTTTAGGGCATGAGTCATGTGAACTACTTTGAATATCTGCTTTATGATATTCCACAGAGGTGCCTGTTTCTTCACTGACTGTAAAACAGTGACAAACTAAAGTGTAGAAATCAGCTATAGGCATTTAAATATAGGTGAGATTACTTTTCAAGGGAACTTCATGATGTCTAGCTAGAAGTACTTACACATATTCTGTACCGTATTTCTTACGCCTAAAAAAACCCAGACAAGCCCCACTTCAGTAAGTACAAAGTTCTGGAAAGTTCTGAAATTATAGAAGTCTCTGTGCCTTCTGTGTTTTTCTGTCTAGCTTATCCAACTGAAGATTTTGTCACAGGTTATAGGGGCTATGATGAACTCCTAATTGAACCAACAGATCATTGTCAAACTCAAAAACATACAAAAGCAGCTTTTGAAGTGAATAGGCTGGCTGCAACATTCTGATCTGCCTGCATTTTATCAGGGAGAAAAATAATGATGTCAAAACCTGTGGTGAATCTTCTTTAAGAAACATCATTTATTCACAGGTCACACAGACAGCAACAAATTTTTAATGCATCTGTGAATAAAAAAGGAATACCCTGTAAGCAACAAAACATAATTTGTTGTAGACGTGGAAGAGGCAATAGAAAATGTGCCCTATATTCATGCCCTGTTTATTTGAAATCCACAGTATAAAGCAAATAAAAACTGGAGCAGGAACAGACAAGTAAGACAAAATTTCTTCTTGCTGGCTTATATCTGCAAAGTTGCTAACATTTGTGTGGTTGGCTATTCAAGTTCTATTCATCAGTGAATTTAAAAAGACCATACATGCATCTGTTTCAAGAAACTCAATTTTTCAGTAGTAGTTTTCACTGGTGTATGTTTAAGGCATAGGTTCCTAAAAATTCACTACCAGGATAATTTTGGCAGATTTTTCTTCAAAACAGTAGATTTTGGCACTTAAATTTTCAGTATTTCCTAGATATTTCATATATTACATCATTACTTGTGTTTGAGCAACACTGAAAATTTGTTATTTTCTACAAGGAATGTGAAATTCCTGACAAAATTTTGACCTCTTCCTCCTACGTTTCTAGAATAATCTTTTGCTGATAACAGTCTATATGAGAAAGAGTTTTAGCAAACAAACAAACAACAAAACCAAAATAAAACCCCAAAAGTTCCCATAACACAAAAAAGCCCAAAACCCAAAGCCACAAAAAAATCCCCACAATGCAGTTAGATGTGGCTTCTCATAAGAGTAACCCAAGTATTTCCTCAATCAGTGATAAATACGTATCTTCATTGAATCAACATAGTACAACTCCCATTTTTAGTGTAAAAAATAGAAGGACATGGATTATGATCAGCTATTCATCTAATTCAGTCTCATCCAAAGGATATATCCCAGTGAAAAGGGACTTGAAGTTGTCTCAGAGAGAAAAAGGAGAGAGATGCTGGGGAGCACCTTTTTGTAAAAAGATACATTGATGTGAAAAAACAAGCTAAATGGTAGTAGGTCAACAGTATTTTTTCATAAATCAGCAATGACCACTTTAAATGTAAAGGAAGTGGTTTTATTATTTACCATGTTAAACAATACACATCAATCAAAAATGCTAGTGAGCAGGAACAGAAAGACAGCTAAATCCATTAGCTAAAAGGTATGTGCACAAAAAGGTGGGACCTAAGAAAACAATTAATATCTTTAGAACCATAAGCCTCAAAAAGATTCCCTAGATGTTACATAAAACCTTAGTTTCAAACAGAAATTTATAATAACATCTGAGTGCTGACTAGTACTTTGTTCCCACAGTGCCTGCCAGAATCATTCAGCTTATCTTCCTTGCCATAGTTGATCTAATTGGTTTCAGCCAATCTAGCAGATCAATTTCTGACAAAAGCCAAGGGCATCTGTGAATACTGCTACACTTGTTTGATACTGTACCCTGTTTGTTTAGACTTCAGTTCAGGTTTCTTCTCTGGATGAAGAAAATTAAACTCATATGGTGGACAACCAGCACTTATGGCAGAAGTACAGCAGAGCCACAGGCAGCACCCAGGAAGGCTGCAAGTATCTGCTCCTTCAGAGGGCTGAAAGCTTCTCCTGTGCTCTTCAGTGCAGCCCCTTATATATTTAATCTCATATGCATTTCACCTGTGTGCCTGCTTGTGGTTGGTCAGTGCCTGACTCATTGCCTGCAATACCAGGCACCTGTCTGACACAGCTGTAGCCCTTTAGGGAGGAGGCTCCACCACAGCCCCACTCCCAGTTACCACCAGCTGTGTGCCTACAACTAATTCACACCTCTCGCCCCAGGTGAATGACATCCACCAGAGGGAGGAGCAATGGAATGTAGAGTCATCCTAAGGTATAAACCTACAGCCTTGAAGAGCTCATATGATAATCTTCAGGAGGACTCGTGACGGGTACATTAAATCTGTGCTGCAACTCAATATCACATACCCACAGGGGCCAGCTCTTCTAATTCTCTATGCAGGTACAAGGAATCCCTCAGCAGATGCATTTCAAGAGCAAGATTAGGACAGCCTGCCTAAAAGGAAATGCAGCTGGGGCACTGCTGCATGTGCAAAACACTCTGACCTTCTAACACTGTAAAAGGAAGCATTCACAGCTTCCTCATGGGGTTATTTTACTTTATACCATGTCATAAACCTTTAAGCAGTTCTCTGTAATAAATGCTGAGAACACCCCATAGGGGTTTTAGTTACTTCTGTTCCTGAGATACTTTTGTATTTTATTATTTTATAATTTGGATTATATTGTATTAAAGAATATTTTCTGTAGAGAAATTATCCCACAAGTGTGAATGGACATCCTAGTTGTCTTCCTAGATGAGTGCTTTAAAGATGAGGGTGAAGTGTCACATTCACACTTGATTTTTTTTCTTAAAAAGCTAAGATTTTCAAGCTACATGACTCTTTCATAGCACAGCTGAAGGAACATTTTTCCACAAGAGATAATAACATGCTTACAGTTTATTTCTTCCAAGAGTTTACTAACATCTAAGTACCTACAAAAATATTTCTAAGGGGTTTATGAAAGATGATCAAAGGTGTTCAAATAGGTAATTTATAGTTGTGCATGCATAATTTATATTGTGTATAATTTATATTTTATAAACAAGGTTTTAAAGGTTTTGAACCAAGAATATATTATCTGAGCAAATAAAGGTGTCTTGAAGTGAAATTCTGATTTCCCTGAAAAGGAAGGAAGTGTTCCTTGTTTTGTAGCAATGCTCAAAAGACAAGCCTCTCTGAGAGCCACAAGGGTTTTTTTTCTACTGGACAATATGTAAATTCAGCTCTCACTTACTGTGGTATATTAGACAGTTGCTTATCTTTGCAATCTTGTTTTGGAAGTTCAGGGCAGTACATAGAACAGATTCTTAAAAGGTGAGGACCCGAATCAGTATGAAAATGTTTAGGGTCAAAATTTATTGCTGCATTTTTCTTATGCTTCCCTCTCCTAAAGAAAAATAAAATAAGAATGTGGATATCCTGGGTTCTGACAGCTGTTCACTGCAATATCAGAGTTCAAAAGGTAATTTAAAAGGAGAGATGGCTGTCAATATAAATGCGTGACAAATTCTATTTCTATTTTTACTTTAATGAAAGAATAAATAGATCTGATATACATAATCAGGTGATAATCTTGTATATTTATAACAAGCTATCTAAAAATAAATATAATTTCTAACTCAATTTCCATATTTTTTCCCCTGCATTTAAATATAAAGTGTTATTTAAATACAGGATGTCTATTCAGCTGAGCAGCCTTCAGGCTGATGTGATCAGCTGCAAAAATTCTGTATGGGAGAGGACTCCAACAGGTCCAAGTGTCCACATCCTGTCTTCCCATGTGGCCTTTACACAGAACAGTGGCAGAATTTGCTGATATGTTTCTCCAAGGGACTGTTATTTTCACTACTTACTGCTTTCTAAGTTAAATCATTGGGATAAACCACCAGTGGGTTTTTGGGGTGCTTTTTATGTCTCTCTAAACTAATACAAGCTATTATTATTACTCTTATCGTTGTTGTTTTTGTTTTTGCTGTTGTTGTTACTATTATTATTATTAGTAGTAGTAGTAGTATTAATATTAGTATTATTAGTATTAGTATTGTATTAGCTGTAGTTATATAGGTTATTACCAGCTTTTGGTCTTCTATGCACAAGATTCTATACTGATTACTGTAGCTAAGAGTTTCATTTCTGCTTCTTTGTTTCTTTCTTGTGCATGCATAGAGAATATAGTCTACCTTTTTTGGATAAGCCACACCTATGATTATTATCTGTGTTTTGTTTCTTTCCCCAATCCATATCAAAACCTTCTTGTAGGTTAAAGCTGGGCAGATGTAGTCAAGGTCTTCTCTCAGCAGTGCTTTTGAGTAATTTTCCTTCCATGAAGTCTCAGAATAGGCCAAGAATAGTATAAAAAATCCTCTTCCATACAGCTTTTTTATTATCCCTTTAGTTCCAGCTAAATAGCGAAACTCTCAGAAAACATAGTTCTTGGTTATATAAAAGCTTCATTCCAAGTTTAGCAGTGGTGAAGAAATAATTTTGTGCATTTTCTTTGGTTTAATGTGAAGCAATTTGTGTTTGGTTACAAATAGCTCTTAAAGGGCCACCAAAATTCAGTTTGTTCACTGTGTCAATTCTGAAAAGTGTGCTAAGGACCAAAGAAGGTTCTTATACATAATTGTCACAAAGAAAGACCAGGGCATCCAGCTTCTGCAGACATCATCAAAGTTCAGTAAGCATGCCTCAGCTGTAAATACATTTATGGCTAAAACCAATATGTCTAATTACTCTGTATGGTAAAGGAATGAAGACCTCATTCAGCATCTAAATCTTATTTAAAAAAAAAAAAAATCTGTAGAATCCAGGCAGGTTAGTCTCACTGGAAGTCCAACTAAAATACACAGGTTACTCTTTGTGGAAAACTCCAAGGGATATGGTTTTCTCTTGACCTTCACCCCTGAATCAATTTGGAATAACTGAAAAAAGACTGTGGAAAATGCTTTCATATGTTGTAAAGAAATAAATTGAAGTAACAAAATGGGATTTAATTATTACCTCAAGGCCAGGAAAAAAGCAAACAAACAATGTAGCAAAGTAATTGACTAATCTCAGTAAAATGCTGAAATTGTCAAAGGAGTGTATAAATACTAATTATTATGTCAATAAATGATGAATATGCACATTGTTTTTATTACCTCACTTTTACATTATTTCCTGTTGTAAGCTTCAATTCTTGGTCTAAAATTGGTTTTTTTTTCAGCTTTGAAGAAGGAGAAGAGCAGAGCATTTAACCCCTATTGGGAGACTGAGTCTTCTGGTCTAAGTGACACATTGCTTTAATTTGCTAGAGCCCAAATATGATTTTTCATGCACACCATGTAGCTATTCAGCACATGTTAAGGCAGAGCAAAGCTTGGGTTTCCATTACTCAGCATACCAAAGAAGACTCCAATTACACTACTTGTAGCTTACAATAGGATAACTTTATTAAGATGATCAATCATACTTTGCAAAATCACTTCCTTCAAAGAAAGAAAGAAAGAAAAATTCAAGTAATCAAGTCATTCTTGAATGATGATTTAAATTCATATGTCAATGTTTATCATGATCTTTTGATCAGCAAACTACTATTTGCCTGTTCACAAACTGGTGGGGTTTTTGTTATTGTTTTTTTTTTGTTTTTTTTTTTTTTGGTTATGGAGATGGTTACAAGCAGGCAATCAGTTTAAAAGAAAATTCTTTTAAAATGCTCTTGCAGTTGTGGAGAAAACCCAGCAGAGGTCCATTGACTAAAAAGATGCACAATACTCATTGCAGGGAAAAACATTGACCTTTTTTCCTTTTTTAAAATCAGAATTCTCTAAGAATATTCAATAGTTTGCAGAGGGAATTTAAGGGAGTAACATGAAGTTTATTTCAAAAATAGATATCAAGCATTTTCTGAAGAAGAGTAGTAAATATGAAATGTGGTTGATATATATCTGAGTATATTCAGTAAATGAGTTACTATTAGCAATGATATGTCCTAAAGCATTTTCATGGGTATATTATAAAGCAACCAACAAATTAAGGATTCACAGACAATCATTAGCAAATTTGTTCAAGAAAGAATTCCCAAACAGCCACATGTTTAAAAGCAGTGAAAAGGCAATAATTCTGCACCTTAATTTTAGCAGTGGTACAGATGTTCAGCTGAGCTCAGAGCAGGAGTTCAGATACATTATTATTGCTGTTACTACCTGCATCTCACAGTTTTATAATCAGTTCATACTGGGAAAATCAATGTTATCTGTCAACACACACATTTTTCCTATAAAACCAACCAGCAGTCTCTTAAGCCTCCTTTTGATGGGCAATATCTATCTTAAATCTCTATCCTACTAAAAATATTTAATTGCAACCAAAGTTTTAAATCACTCATCACACCTAATCTGGCTGAAATTCATACATATGTTGAGATATTTTTCCTTTACTGCTTGAGGTAACATGATCTAATTATTATTGTCTCAAATCCTATGAGATTTTAATAATTCACCTTAGCCTTTCTTCTTATCTGATCATCTATAGCCAATATTTTAGGGTTTGCCTGTGAGTGGTAATTTATTTACTTTCCAGTGAGATAATGCTTTCCTTTTTCCCTGCCCTCTTTCCCCCTCTGTTTTGTTATCTCACTCTTCGTCATTGTTTCTCACCTCTTCTTGTGTCTCAGTGGATTTATGGCATCTTCTGTAGGGGCAGAGACATTAAACTCGAAGCGAGGAACTGTGTGCTTTCAAAGTTATTCTAAATGTGTTTTTACAGAGAGAAGTTGCAAAGATGAACTGTCTTTCTCCCCAGTAGAAATGAAATTCCTCAGCCATGCTAGATGACAATGATGAAAAATTGAAAAAAGAGGAAAGCTATTTGCAAGAAAACTTCTGGCAGGAAGACAAGTCTCCTCTTGTGATTCATATCTTCAAGGAAACCACATAAATCCAGCAATGAGACAGGACTGTCTCCACAGGAGACACTAGGATATTAGCAATGCTATAGTGGCATGTAGTACATCAATTTATAGCTATTAAAGACTTCTAAAGACATGGGTATTTAGATCTCTCATAGTAAAGAATGTTTTGAATTTAATTTTATATTTAAAATAATGTGAATAAAATTTCCTTTTTTGCATCTGTTAAAAATACACACCTAAGCTACTAAGATTAAAATCATACTCACATCAATCTCTTCTGCACAGGTATTGTACATATGAAAAAATACCATAAATTAAACTATTAATAAGTTACCACTTCCCTTCACCAAAAGCATAAGATATCTTCAGCTATTATAAGACAGAGTTTTCCTTGACTACTGAAAATTTCTACCTAGTATCCCGTTGCCTTTTCTTATTCCTGGTATTTTTTTGGACAACCTATAGGATTGATAAGGGAAAGGACATCTATAAGGGTAGGGGGAAAAAAGAAGTCTCTTGAGTGCAACGTAAAGAGATGTCTTGCAGATTTTTCCAGAATACTAATGTTGCTACTGACTCCACATTCTGATTCTCAAAAAAAGGAATTCTTCTCTAGTAAGGAGCAGTGATTGGTTTTTTTCATCTGTGGACATACTTTGTAGCACCTCTCCAGCTGTTATGTCTACTGTCCATCTGCATCTTTTACAGCCCCCAGAAATCCCTTTGTTTTTGCGTCCAGGTGTCAAGATGATGATTTTTCCTTCATCATTCACCTCACATAGCTGAAGGCTATTAATCCAGACCTAAGAAGGTTTATACATCTTGTAAGTAGTAAGAAGTAAAAATCCTGAAAGCCTGTAAAGGCACTCTCTCATCATATTTTTTTAACATGTCTTGACAGTAATGCAAATTCACTACTATGAAGCTATAGTGAGTACTCAAAGGCCAAATTAATTAATACTTTAAAGGAAGATTTACTGGATTTATTATTATTCATAATGGACACGTAGCTTAAATTGTTTAATAGAAAGCTCTACTTTTCCTTGAAAATTTATTATAGCACAAGTGCTGTGAAAAATTGTCGCAACATACTACATTTCCTCTCTTCTTTTATGTAGTAGCGTAAGATAATTCATTTTGGAAGGGAGTTTAGATAACCATAGTTCACCTAGAGTGGGACCAGTTCTAGGGGCAGATCAAATTGCTGGGACCTTTGTTCATCTGGGTCTTGAAAGTCTCCAAGTTTGTAGGATTTCAGGGAGAAGAGATGGAGAATCATGTTGGATGAAAAGGATGGACAACACACGACTTTTTGAGAGGTGGGAGGTTCCAGTGTTTCATTATCTTTTTAGTGGTGCTTTTCACCCTTATATCTAGGCAAACAATCTATATTAATGCATGAGTTACCTGTCATTCTTTCACCATAAATTTCACTAAAAAGACAAATCCATCTTAGTTATAACTTTACAGATGAGGAGCTGCTGTTTGGTGGTCCCTAAACCTTCTCTTCTCCACGCTGGACAAGCCCAGATCCCTCAGCCTCTCTTAATGAAATGTGTGCTGGAGCTGCTTGGTGGGTCCCAGCTGAACTAAGTAAAATTTATCAACATCCTTCTTGCATTGGTGGGCTCTGAACCGGATACTGCATTTGAGATGCACTCTAACCTATGATAGATAAAAGGGGGTAATAATGTAAAAGGGGAGTTGAGTGCTCCTGTTGATAACACCCAGGGTGCTGTTTTCTTTACTGCCAACCTTACTGCTGACACCTGAACCCCAAGTCCTTTTCAGCAGAGTTCCTTCCCAGTCAGTCACTCCTCAGTCTGTTCCACTATGAGTTTATCCATCTCCTATTCCTTCTGCAGATCTGTTACAAAGATAACAGAAGCCATAATTTGCACTTCTGAGGAACTCCACTTGTAAATAGAGAGTTCCAAGTGTTGAAAATTCAAGGCAAATGACATCTGTGTTTTTCTCTTTATCTGCAGACCTAGCCATTTCATCATGGAAAGCAGTGAGAGTGCTTAGGTGTGATTTAGCCTTGGTACATGCATGCTGACTCTGTGTAGTCACCTTCTCCTTCACATGCTCAGAAATGTGCCCCAAGAGTATTTTCTCAGGTACTGAAGTAAGAATGACCAGCCTCTATTTTCCTGGATGACCTTCTTGTCCTTTTCTGAAGACGTGTAGAATATATGCCCACCTGCAGCCACCAGGAACACATCCTGAAAGGTATTACCTTTCAAGACAGAAAAAATATACCTTTCAATTATAGCTAGCAGCTTGGTCTGCAATTTCAGCCTCATCCTACTTAGTACACACATACCTATATAGTATTCTGAAGGAAATTCATTCAGCCACTTGATTGCAATTATCATTATGAATTTTTTTTCCATCTCTTTGTTTTTCAGTTGGGAATTTATCATCTGCTCTGATGGAACTAAATAAAGAAGGAAAACCCAATTGAAGTTCCATGAATCTAGAACTTATTTCTTCATATTCAAGCTGGGTAAAACAGTTACATAAAAGGATAATATGGTGAGTGTTGAGTCATTCATGATAGTTGTACTCATTACATTAAGGATGAAGCAAAGATTCCACTTTCCCCATACATTTCAAAATGAAGGCACAGTCCTGTCCTGAAGAGGGGAAATATGTGTTTTATGTTAAGGTAACTATCTGCAGGGAATAAAGAAAGAACACAAAATATGCCATTATATAAGGTGCATGTAAAGATTACAAACCTGTACTAGATGTTGTAAGGATCTATGATGAAAGAGAAGAAGGTACATAGAATCATGCTTTCCTTCTTCTCATGGGCTCAGTATAAAGAGGTTTGTATAGATGTGTATCAAATACTTGGTGCAGGCACACAGGCATTGGGTCTATTTATGTAAGCTTTAAATGCAAAATGCAAAAATGACAAAAGAACTGATGGCACATAAACCATCTTGGACTAAAAGAAAATCTTCTAGAAGAAGATCTGTCTTGTCAGTGTTTTCAGGTTCAGTGGTTCACAAACACAACTGCTTCAAACATTTCTAAGCTTGGCTATGTGGACCACTCATCTCTTTTCTGTCTGTGACATTCCTTTTCTTCTCTGCATAAACATGCCTTGTATTCTAATGGTTTGAACAAGTTCCTGATTGTTGAAACCTCCTGAAGATCAACATTATCACATGGTTTTGAGTTTCTATATGAAAGATATATATTCCTTGCCGTGGTTACTACAGCACATGAATGAGCATAGTAAATTTTTCTTTTTCTCTTACTGTATTTTGAAAAAAGAAAGAGAAACACCTGTAATGAATTCCATCCCATATGTTTCTAACTTCAGGTATAAATAGACTTAAAAATAATTCCGTATCTTATAAGACTCTGAGACACAAATATTAGAATATATTTACAACCTTTATACAACCATACATATATGATTGTGTACATAATGGATATATATTATATGTGTATATATATATATATATATATATATATATGCATTTTGATTATTCCTTTTTCTTGTTTTTAAACTTTCTAGACAGATGAAGAAACATTTATGTTCTATTTAAATGTTGTGTAATTGAAACTTCTGAATTCTATTCATTGTATTCTGGATTTTGGTTTTAATAACTGACCAAGGGTTATGATTTCAACTAAGCTCTCCACAGGCTTTGATGAACAAAAGCCAAATTGAACTGCAGTTTCTTTATAGAGATGAAGGAATTAAAAAAAAAAAAAAAACCCCAAACAAAACAAAAAATACAACCAAAAAACCAAACAAAAACCACCACAAACTAACAAAAAACAAAGCAGCCAAAAACAACAACAACAAAAAAAGCCAAAAAAACACCAACAAAGGAAAGAAACTTCTATATTGTTTCTGCCTAATTTGGTTAATGTTGTCCTCATGATGTATATCAGATCTGTGTGGAGAGAGCAAAATTCAATCATTCCTCAAGCAACTGGGTTGGTTTGTTGTTTCACTGATTTATCAATGCATAATGGTGAAGCGTGCAGGGAAAATGGGATTGTAATCAAATAACCTTGTTCCTTATAAATAAAAGTGTTAATTGGCATTTTAATTGTGGGGCTTTTGCACTGTGGATGGCATGGTATATTGTTCTCAGCAGCACAGCACTTTATTTTGAAGTGCCCAATAAGTTAACATTAAATTTAATTACTTGCACTTCTCATTGTGCTTATTAATATATGAAAAAAAAATGAGCAAAAGATATGGATAGCTCAGGGCAAAATATTTTTTTCCCTCTTGCAGAACAGCAAGTTTCTCATACATTTGACATACATACTGATAAAACCCAGGAAATGTTCTGGTCTTCAGATCAAACATGCTGTCTTCCTTCTTTACTTGAATATCCTATGCTTTTCCAGGGAGAGTCTAATTCATGTCTCAAAAATCTCCTCTCAAAATTCTGACTCCAATCAAACAGTGAAAATAAATTCATTTAATGTACCTATCCCTTAAGTCATGAATCTACATACAGCATTTCACATGAGGATCTACACTGAAAAATTACACCAAACAGGACTCCCTAGCAGAAATCATCCAAAAGTGTGGGTGGGGTATTTTGTTTGGTTGCTTTGGTTATTTTTCAATTATTATTTTTCCCCATCTCATGAGATCTTACAATAGAAATGCAAAGAATATAGAAAAATGGACAGAATGTATTCTCCCAATAATGGAGGTTATGGTGCTGACAGGACATTGGGGTCATTTACAGTAAAGTATCTAATTATAGGTAAAACATAAAGCTGTTATAAAATAAAAACATATCTAAATCCATTGGCCTTAGTTGGTTTTG
The DNA here is from genome assembly GCA_013396995.1 of Dicaeum eximium. Classification (NCBI taxonomy): domain Eukaryota; kingdom Metazoa; phylum Chordata; class Aves; order Passeriformes; family Dicaeidae; genus Dicaeum; species Dicaeum eximium. Next base: position 1,135,357 of record VWZP01006608.1, read on the forward strand.
GGGTGTAAGTAAGGGTCCTGCTTGCATTCATTGAGATGTATCTGTCTCAGCCTGAGTATTGGCATGTATTTCAAGTGATGTAGCAGTACTCCCTTCCCAAAAACAGATCACAGCCAAGTGAATCTACAAAACCTATGAATGATGAAGATAAACAAAGGTAAACCTTGTCCCACCTTGATTGCAGTGAACTTCACTGAACTGACCCCACACTAACAGCTATGGGATAAGTTTGTGGAAGAGAGGTAATTGGAATTCATGGAGGCTCTTAGACCATTGAATGGTTCAGTAACCCTGGCATTAATTTATAAATTGCTTTTGCTTTCAAAATACCATGCACAGAAGACTATTCAAGTAGCTTAGGGAATACAGCTGCCTTCACCTCCACTCTTTATTTAAAAAGATCTGACCTTGCTGTATTGAGAACCTGCCATTAAAGTCAGTAAAGATCTGTCTCAGAAGGGACAACAAGGATAAAACCTGCTATATAATTGTAAGACAACAAATGTGCTAATTTTCCTCTGAAAATAAATTTCTATTAGACCGTAGTATTCAATTCCTTTAAGCCGTGCAATAAAAAACCAATTTCTTACTAGAATGTTAAAAAAAAAGATATCTTGCACTGATTCAAACAAAGAAAGAAGAAAGGTTTGGGAAAGACATCAAGGAATTTGTCAGTCCATGGGAGGTCAGATGCAGGATCCCTGGAAACTTGGTTTACTTAACAGAAAGTCTCTATCCATTACTGGAAAAAACACAAAAGAACATAAGTTAGGGAATAAAAGTAGAATGGAGATATAAACTGGAAAGAATCTCTGCAGGTCATCTAGTCAGCCTTGTTTCCCAGACAGTTAAATTCAGTGTTAGAACAGGGTACTCAAGGCCTTGTCCAGTCAAGACTTATATTGCAAGATTTCATAGATACTTCTAGACTAGGACTTCCCTGGAGTTTTCTCTGGCTTTATGAAAAAATTAATTTTCTGTATCTTTTATCACTGCATTCTCCATCCTTCTGAGCTTTGGCCTAATTTCTTTAGTTTTCCTTTGCTGCCCATGTCTTTACAGGTGTTCTTCTTGCAGTCTCTCACACTCCAAATCTAACTTTATCCCTTCACATCTGGGCAAAGCTTCTGTGTTCCTCTCACACATCTCAGATTTCATCTTCCATTAATTTCTTCTTTACATCTCAACCCAGTCAGAAGTTTCCTGTGCAGCCTTCCTTTTGCTGCTCCTGCTTAACTTTTGCATATCAGAATGGTCCCTTTCTGAGGGCTAATGAGGGTGTTCAGGTAGATCAGACATATTTCCTGTGTCTTTTTATCTTGCAGAGAGCCTCCCATGGGATTTCAACAATTGGTTCTCTGGAAAACCTTCAGCTCTTCTGAAATTGGGATAGTAATTCTATTTGTCCACCTCATTTCTCTCATGATCTTAAATTCATCCATCTTCCTGTAGCTGACGTGGCTGTAGCTGATGCTGAATGTGACTACTGCTAACCAGCAGAAATATTTTCTCCGTCACCTCACTGTTTCTGTGTCAAGAAACTGTAATTAGCACAACCTAGATATTTACCACCTTGCTTGCACCCAAACATTTTGCCCACTCAGTAAATGTCAAAATGGTAATGTGATAATCATGAAACTTACACTGGTAACTTCCTCCTCTTTTTGGAGGGACTTGTCCATATATCACTGACACTAGTTTGTCCTTTAGTGTGAAGCCACAAGCCTTGGATAAACTTACAGCTTTTACTGGGACAAAGATCCATGCATTCAGATAGCTTTCCTGTGCAAGAAATAACCCCCACTTCCTAGGTTTTCTTCCACCTGTTTCCATCAATAGCAAGTTCAGTTATTTGAACTCCATTATCTTGTCTTTTTGGAAGCTGCTCCTTCCCAGCTGTCAGCAGGGCACTATGCCCTTTATGTAAGCACACATCTGCACTGGAAAAAGGCCTTCTCATCTAGCCAGAAGTGAAAATTTCCATCCTCTGCCTAACCACATGTGTTGGCCAACTCTCCTTCTATGCAATATTCTGGAAGTTGATCAGCTGTAAATAATGAAAATATTCTGTATGTAATCAATCTGGAAACATAAAATAGGAAATAAATGTAATTTGAATTCTAATTTCAAGTTTTAGGCCAGTAAAACAAGGAACCAAAAATAATCAAATCCACAAAAAGCAAAATAATTTGAGAAGGCTTCTTGAATCATAAGAACATATGCACAGGATGCTATCTCACAGTACCACATGTACACTAGTTAAGAAGTTATTTAAAAGGTGAGGTCACTGTATTGGATTTCATTTCTGAATTCATAAGATTGATATACCTGTTATATATGGAAGCAGAAATGAACTTCTGATTAGATGATAATATAGACTAGTCATATACAAACACTATATAAATAATTATATGGTATATAATAAACATTGTAAAATGTTGCAGAAAAATTCCCATCCCTAAAAGCAATTCTTGGACATATGACTGAAGGAACATAGTCCTTTGGAGGAAAGGAAGAAAAGACTGAGAAGAAAGAAAATTTGCTTTGTCAAAGTATTTAGCTTGACAAATGTACCAATTTTCTTGATTTTCAAACTAGTTAATTTTGCTTGGAATTAAAACACTACTGTTATGCATCAATTCACAAAGAAACTCCTAACCTAGAGGCCAGCAAGTGCAAAGACAAATACTGAGCATTTTCTGATATACATGACTGGAGGATTATCTTCATAACCATCTGCAAAATGAAAGATTGGGACAGTGATATTACACTCAAATTTTAATTTTAATTTCCTTTTACTTCTTTCTTCAGGGAAGAATGAGCTTACTTGCAGGAGAGCTGTAAATGGTTTCAAAATGTTAATCACTAATTAAGTGATCATAGTTATGACTCTGTGCTAATATCCCCATAGGTTAAAAGACCCCAAACACTAGTCCTTCATTTTCTAGGTGCAGCACTTTTACTTAAAAGAGTGAGGAACTTCTTTTTCTCTGACAATATATAGCCTTACCAATAATGTGGGATGATTCCTACCATTAATTGGACTGTATGCTTTGGGGCTACTGCCTTCATTTACTTTTAAATCATAATTAACTTATAAAGAAAATGCACTAATTTCAGCCCTGAAATTTATCTTAGCTGTCTTAGTCATAGCAGTATACACAAACACATATAAAATTGAAGTTACCTTCACTGGGATGCACAGGTTTATATATATATTTGTATATATATATTTGGTTAAAGCATGCCAAGGTTGTGGGTTTGATCCCCATATGGGTCATTCATTTATGAGCTGGACTCCATGATCCTTTTAGGTCCCTTCCAACTCAGAATATTCTATGATTCTCTGATTTACCCTGACATTATAAGAACAAAAATTAGTAAATTAAACCACAAAAATATTTGCAAATAATTTTTCAGTTGAACAGACATAATAGGGAATATTACTTCTAATGTCATTTATGATGAATATCTGCACTTTTCACAGTAGATTTGTATATAGTACATCTGCAGCAATTGTAAATAGTTTCTCAATTTCATTCTTAATTTTGTGAAAAAATAAATTATTTGTTGTTACTTTCTAATCAGTTATTAATTTTTCATGAATGAAATGAAAACAAATGGGGGAAGTGAAGTTACTAATTTATAAAAAGGGCATTCCAACATTTCTTTCTTTCTTTCTTCTCTAAAACATTAGATCTTATAATTTCTTGCAGAAAGTACTAACAAAGATTTGTTTAAAAAACCCGAGCAAAATCAAATGTTTACATTTTTTATCTAAATTCACAGATTATAAACATGTTTTTCTTGAAAAGCTAAACCTAAATTTGTTTCCAGGAAAAAAAAAATTGTTCTGCTTTAATAGAATAATTTTTCTTTGAATCATTATTAACTTCAAGTTATTTCTCATATATAGGGAAAAAAATCACATGTTCCAAAACATTTTAGTTTAGTTAGTTACCATTTAAGTGATTTTTTAAAAATAATCAATGACAAAACAAAGTTACTTTAAGAAGCACTTTTAAAAGTTTAGTAACAATTTATTAATGTTTGCCAGTCAATTAATTGGTGCCTGCCAGATTCAGCCACAAGACCTTGTTATCAAAATCATGTAAAAGGATTTTCTATGTCATAAAATGATTCATTTGGCAAATCATAAAGAACAATACTGACATTATTTATGAAAATGATTCTATATAATACTAATATACCTAATAGTATACGTTTTGTTTTTAAATATATTTTAGTAGTAGGGGAAATCTGGAGTACCAAACGTCTTATTGATCAATCATAATTTAAATTTTAAAAAAATACTGCTGTGCATATAACATAGAATGTAACATTTTCATCTCAGCTATACTTCTGTAATTGAAAATCAGAGCAAATTATTATTAGAAAAGTTCAGTAAAAGCAGTATGAGGTGTTTGTCCTCAGGAAAATAAGATTTAAATTTTATTCAATTTAATTAGATAATATTCATATGTGTTTGAAAATAGCTTCACTCCTTGAAGTAAAACAACAAACAAACAGACAAGTAGGAATTTATTTCCGAAGTGTGGTAATTCTTTTTCTATCAGTTGAAACTAAAGATAAATATTACTTTCTTTACTGTTTCAGAATCTCACTTCTAATTTTGTTAATTTTCATCAAGTTTTTTATCACCACTGCTATTTTACTTATAGGAACATGTTTTCTCCTTGTAAAATATTACATTTTTACATCTGAGATGTATTTTTATTGTTTTGGTTTTATTCTATTGATACATGGTCACAACTTTCTATGGAGGTGAGAAGGTATTTGATTAGATCACTCAGAGCTCTATTTGATTGTGTATCTTCATTTTTAATGTGCAAGACAGGGTGTGGAGCAGGTGCAAAGCAATTTGCCAATTAATTGCATGCTGGATGTCAAGATGAATACATATCTAGAAATGCCAAAGAAAATCTGTACACCCCCCCCCAAAAAAAAAAAAAAAATTCAGTATATTAATGTGTATAGATGGAAGTCAGGCTTACAAGATTTATCAAGCAATTCTTTCAACTTGCTCAGCCCTGAATGGGTTTTGGTGGAGTCTGATATTCTGTAACATAAACAGAAATAAGTCAAAAAATGATAACAGAATGTCATTAAACATGCCATAAAACAAAATAGCAAAATACATGGGCTTATTTAGTTTGAAGGGATGCTTGTCTTCTTATATGCTTCAACTCCTTCACACCGAAAGGTAATAGTCTCTTTTCTGTGTAAAGTGGATTGCCTGAAAAGATATATTTTCTCCTGGAGGGAGGTTAGGCAGAAATCAGTCATTAGTGATGGAAAACCCCCAACTGCTACAGCTTTGTCATCAGGAATGACTGCTCCAAGTCTCCTTCAGCCCTATGTGCCAGTCTTTGAGGATGTTCTGACCCTGGAGTCAGATCAGTCTCCACCATCCCATGGTTTACCATGGTTTTACTGTGTACTTACAGTACAGCTCTGTCCCAGCCCTCATCCTCATCCCCATCCCAGCCCTGCTCCCTTGCTGAGTGCTACAGGGCAGAGCTCTGGTCAAGGGAGGGCATGGCATCACTGACCACATGGCCACCCCATCACTGACACGGAAAAATGTTCCAATGGCTTTGGAAATGTCTCATCAGTAAATATAACATTATTTTATGCTACTATGCTATGTCATAAAGGAGGACATGGCACCTCTTAGGTATTTGGAGATCTCTCAGTTGTCAAACAGCTGTCAATTTTTTATTTTCTAAAGACCACAGGCTGAAGATTAAACCATCTGGAGGTTTACTTTAGCTATCATCAGAAAAAGCTAACAACATCACTGCCAGAAAGTTGTCACTCCTAATTATTCTATTTCGTGAAGAGTCAGAAACCAGTGCAAAATTTTCATAAATATCTTCTAAAGATACTTGTTCTGATACAGCATTCATTAACAATACATGTAAATGAAGATGTAAAAAAATACATTGCTCTTCACCCCTAGTTTTTCAGATACCTATTATTTACTGCCCAGGGATCTCACCTGGCTAAGATGTATGGATAACCTTACATGTGCATGCAGCCAAACAGGCTTCTTTCCCATATCCTCTATTGGAAAGGACAACAAACTGCCTTCTAAGCTATTCTTCTTCTGTCATGTAATTTGTGGAATACAGACAGCCTGTGATTTCCAAATATTTTCATGAATATGAAGGAACACTTTCATAAATAGGATACGGTATATAAATCTCATATAACCTATAAATAAGTTAAATAAAAAGGCAAGGTAAATAAGGCAAATGTAATGTAAATTGATATAACTGATTTGGTCTTTAGCTCAGGTTTGCTGGATGCTGGATGCAAAGTGAATTGTGAAAGTCTAAACTGGAGTGAATAAGCATGACTGCACTATTATTGGTGTACAGCTGCAAGGCAGCCACAATAAATGTCTTGAGTTTCCACTCTCAGTTCTGTTATTTGCCTCACCATCGAAGATTAAATTTAAGAGAATTTTTTCCACTTCAGTTATCTTTCTGTGAAGATTGTTTCAGGTCATAAATAAGAGTATTGTGTTATACCTGCAAGCATTGACACTTGATATGTAGTGATAAGCATAACCTGTCTCTTGACAAGATTATAGAATAATTTCCTAAGGGAAGGATTGGGAGACCAAGTTCTTGAGGTATTCAAAACTAAAATATTCTGGACCAAATTCTGAAAAATACATCAATTATTAAGTGTAAACCTTAATTGACAAGAAAATCAGATACCTGACCCCCTGTAAATTTATCAAATTACTGATATAATTGTAGTAACTCCTTTCGAATTATACATCTGTTTTGGTTTTGTGGATAGAGCAAAATGTCCCAGAAGTATTATCTAAGTATGCTTTTCTATATTTTCAGTTCTTCATTCATAAAGAAATAGGATATTTACTTAAAAAGCTAGTGGAAAAAATGTACATGTCCTCTGCATAACTGTTGTATATTTTCTAAATTAAATGGAATATATGAAATATCTGTGCTGCTGGCTTTAAAACATTTATTGTGTAATCAGATCAGTCATAGGATGCACTGTGCTGAAAAGCACTACCTCCAGCTTTCAACCACCAAAAATGTGAAGAAAAGCAACCTAATGCTTGTTAAACAAGAATAAGGATTTTAAAAGGATAATTTGTTCCCATGGCAAGTATTTCAATAGGTACTTTTATTCTTCTATGAATATGAGAACAGTTTCTATCTCTGTCATTGATTATTTTTAAAAAATCTGATTTATAGAATATTGTTAATGGCAGTTGAATAATGCCTTTTCTAAATTAAATTTTATTACAGGGACTATTTAACCATGGTGGGAGACTCCTTTGCTATTTAGGTCTTCTGTAGTGGCTTAATATTTAGTATTAATTTTGTATGAATGAGATTAAATACAGAAAGTAGCATATACAGCATAACACAACAAAGACATCTGCTTTCTTGCCTGACATACTTGGAATTCTTAAGTAGAATCTTATGTCCAGTACAAAATAATTACTCAGCCGCTTTGTTTTTTTTTCCCAGAGAAAATACTTTTATAGTCTTGTGCCTTTAGCAGCAGATAGCACTCTCTCTCTATTTTCACAATATAGCAGTAGATAGCATTCTGTATTTTCACAATATTTGGTTGATGCCTTTTAGGTGAGACATATTTGAACAGATATAGTCCATTTCATAATGGCTTCTGATAAAAAATAATTCTTAAAGAATTAATTTTCTCTTCATAATTTTTCTAAAATTTATTTATTTTGCAGAATAATTTACTTTGGAATGGTACCTATTTTTCACAGGAAAAAAACCCCAACCTTTTTCAGGGGGAAATATAAAGGAGTAGAGGATAGGTTTCTGTCTTTGGTGTTTTCATTGAGTGATTACATACATTTGACCTTCATCACATTCTGTAGAAATTTTCAGATCTTTAGCATGTGCATACTGATAGACATTTTTCTCCAGAACATGGTACAATCCGTCTGTAACTGCTAATAACAGGTGTAACATATATGCTTATTATTATTATTTACTTATTTTCATTCATTTATTCTCTGGGAAATACTCAGTTTTCTCTGTTTCAGTGACTTGAAGTTGTATTTTTTTTAACCACAAGAAACCTATAGCTTGGAAGTTGAATAATGTCAGACAAAGTCTCATGACTGGAATTAATTTTATTTTTCATTTGAAGATGTAGATCTTTTCTTGAAGCAAGAGTCTGCTTTTTAAAAAAAGTGCTCAAGTTTTTAGCTATCCTAAAATCCAGGAGAGGGGTTTTTTGGACTTGTTTATAGTTTGTCTTTGTGTTTTGTCTTTGAGAAAAACATTGTTGTTTTGAATGACAATATGTTTTATAGATGGCAAGCATTGTTAGTCTCTGGAAGTTCTGTTTCCAAATTCTAATATTTGCATTGTAAGGGGTTATATTGTATTTAACTAATTTTTGTCCTCAGATAAAAAGTCAGAAATTTAATAGTTGTTTCTTACTTCAATGTTACATGATTTCTGTGACTTAATGATGTTAAAATCCCCATAACTTCACCTTAAAAGGAAGCCATGAAGAGTAGCAATATAATTTACTTCAGGCAAACAACATAAGAATTTCAGGTTTTTGAAAGATACAATTAAGTATGTCAGGTAGCATAGCTTGAAAGGAAAATGTGCATAAAGGTGTTTCCTTCTTCCAGCAAGGTCAGGGTTAATTTTTGCAGTAGCTGGGATAAGGTATGGATGGGACACAGAGCTTATTCTATACCACCTCACATCACGGGGGAATGGATTCTCTCTCTTCCAGAGAGAAAGGATTCTTTCCAATTGAGCAGTGGTGGAAATGGTGGCTGGCTAATGCTGGTCCTGAGCTGGAGAGAGTGATGGGGTGGCACTGGTCCCAGCATGGAGGGAGTGTTCAGGAGGGGAAGGGAGGGAAAGGGGGAGAGCAAATGACACGTAGTTTGGAGAGTTTCAGTGGAAACACTAAACTAGGGAGTACCATTCCTAAACAACGCCAAGAAATAAAAGAAAAACACATTAAATGAAAACAAACTGAAAGTGGTCCAATCCATAGAAAGGTTTCCTTTAATTTTTTTTTTTTTTTGCTTATTCATATTTTTTTCCTTTAGTTCATTTATGCAGCAATAAAAATTGACTATGACTGATTCTAATTGTGGCTGTCCCTCAATCATCAAAGAACCTAAATTTTTAAACAAATGTATGACCTCAAGGAATACAATGTGAGAACCAAGGGCAGTTTTACTAGTAGCTTTCTTGAAAAGCTGTCATTGATTGATTGTCTTTCTGTATGACTCTTGGCAAAAATCAATGCTCTCCTTTAAGTAATGCAGTCCTTGGAGAAAGAGAATACATGTTTTGAATATTATAACACTCCACCTAGCTGATGGGCATCACCACAAATGAAAACTTATTCTTAAATTCCTGATCTAGAAGGCAAAGATTTGTGATTGTGAAAGAAAATGATAGTTTAATTTACTGTTGCTATTAAATTTGCATTGAGTACTATATGTGCACATGCTTTTGTAAAGACATTTTTCCCTGGTTTGAAAATAATTGGGATGTGATTGGTCCATGAAGCTACTTTACTCTCTTGTGAAGCTCCAAAATATTTCCTGCTCTGAAGACCAATGACTTCCCTGCCTATCACTTTAGCACTGACTGATTCAGTTGGCAGTTTTATGGCTATTTAGTGTTTTCTTTGAGTTTTTACATGGTATAAATAGAATGACATTCTTATCTAACATTGACAAAAATTCAAAGGGATATTGATACATATGCCAAAATATGGTAGAGCAATGTGTATGTCAAATTTTCAGAAAAAAAGGCAGTAGCTTGAGAACACAGATTGATTGAGTAGCATGACCACACACTGCATGTGATTAAAACTAAGGGTGATGGAATTTAGACGAATAAATAATTTTCAGCCTGCTCCTTGGTTACTAAAAACACATTACCTGGTTGTTTAGCACTGAAAAAATATTTATCCTAGGATTAGATATATATCTGAGAGTCAAAACTAAAGTGGGATATTTCAAATATGTTTGTGTAATAGGGGTAGAAGATGTGAATGATGCAATTACGGCTAAGCACTGTTAAAGAAACACAAAAAAGAGCAAAGCTATAACTAAACTTGCAATGTCAAAATGTGCAATTTGTTGACATCAAATCATACTTTTGGAGCTTTGTTTCCTGTCCTATTATCTTGTTTCTGGCAATATGATATATTACACTGCATTAACTGCATTATTTTCCCCACAAATATAATCATAATTTGAAGACAGCCAGACGTGGTTTGAACTAAAAATTTGTTTTCCCTTCCAGAGAAGGACTCCTGATGGTATATTTTAAGTAATACTCTTTCATTAAATGGGGATCCAATTATTAGAATTTCTTGTTAGACTAACTGATATTTTAAGAATGTAATCAAAATATGAGTGACTCACTACAGAAATGCAAACCACCAAAATACAAGCAGCCAGTTCTACCATGAATTTTTATTAATACGAACAAAGCTGGTGTTTTTCTTTGATGTAAAATTTTGATTTTTCCTCCTTATTTTTACACTGATTCATTGGTGTTCTATCTCCTTCGCTAAGGGGTTTTCTTTCTCAGTGTTCAATTTTTTCAGGGCTACTTGCATTTCAACTTGATATTTGTTAGTAGAACATGCTGTTCTTCCTCTGATTGACCTACAGTAATTGTGATAAAAAAGCCTTATTTTTGAGCCTTTTTTTAATAGGTATACTAATTTTTTTAACTGAAATATTTTATTTAGCTAAGCAATTTACTTAATTTTAGGTAATTTATATTCTTCTAAGGTTTAAATTCTTAAAGTATCTTAGAATTGCTGACAATTTTTCCAGAAATCACCAGTATGACTCAAATTTCATTTAACAGAAGGAGACATAGATTATCTTACAAAATACATGTGCTTCACTTAACTTCAATGTAAGTTCAGTCCTTTGTTGGAAAATGACAAAAATTGTCATTTATCAAGTCTCACGATTTTATATGCCTTCTATAGCAGTCAGAAAGCCTTTTGACTTGAATGACTGTGACAAATTCACAAAATAATTAATTTTATTATTAAATAAAAAATCCCCGAGAAGAGATTAAATTCCATTAAGTTGCAGTTACATGCATAATGTTCACATGGAATTATATTGGAAAAAAATACTGCTTTTCAGGTTAGGGGTTTTTTTGCATTTAAAACGTTCAGGAACATTCAAAAGAGAGTAGCTATCAATTATTACTGTATATAGGAGGGTGTATAAATATAGCAAAGCAAACTATAGAGACACAAAAGTTTCTGTATCCAAGATAGTCACTTAGTGTAAAAGTGGTCTTAATATATTGTCCCTGGAAGATGCATTAAGAGCTGTGAGGTTTATGAAGGGTGTCAAGATTTAACTCTTTCAGTTAAATATTAAGATGGAAACCACTGAAAATTGTGTCTGGGATAAAATTTACTTTGATACTGACTTAAAATCAAAAAAGAAAGTCACATGCTTTCAACATAATCAATATATTTGGGGTTTTCATCTTCCTCTTTGATTATTACTGATATTTTTCTGGTTTATAACAAAATATGCTCTTATTAATCTTTACATATTGTACTTTTACATATTGTACATATTGACTTTGTACTTCTTACTCGGTTTAATCATTCCATTACTACCATTCTTAGTGTCATGATTCTTTTGGTGACATTTAGATCTCCCAAAGTAACAGTAACTACTAGTTTTGTATCATATCCACCAGATTCATCCATGGTTAATGAAGAAATGCATCTTTGAGGAATATTATTTTTTTCTTTTTCTCTCTCCTCCCCTCAGTAGAATTTTTAAGTTGTTCTCCCATGTATTAGCTCTGAGATAACAGTAGCTTTCTATTCTTGCCCCTCCTCTCTTCTTCCTATGGGATGATAATTTTGACCTAGACAAATTCTAATCATTTTGTTGATGCAGAAATTTAGTAAATCCTATTGTCATTGAAAGTTAATGTTTCTGACTTTCATCATAAATTGAAGCGCAATAGGTTTCAGTTTGTTTGCAAGGAACAGTTAAAAACCCCTATTTATGGAACAATCTAATTTAAGAAAAAAAGTTCTTGTTCTGTTTTTATAGTTGGGGTACAGTTCTGTCCAGCACATGTGAAGCCCATAGGGTAAAAGTATCCAAGATTTGTCATAAATATATTTTGAATCTGAAGACCCAAACTAGTCCTTTTAATAAGGATATTATAACAGGATATAAAATTTTCCTTGCGAAAGGGAAATAAGGATAAGCAAGGCTGGAAAGAGTTTAATAAGTTTAACTACAACTAATTATTAAAACCTTTAAAAGTTTCTAGAATCTAGAAAAATACTTAGTTAGAGAGTTAAGAACATAGTTCTTGAAAATCTATTTAGCTCACTCTCTAATAGCTGTTTGAATATGATTAGCTGAATTGTTCTATCTCCATCAGATAAGATTCATTTACCCATAATTAGCCAGCTAGTATTGTTTTCCAGATCTAGTACTGTTTTCCACTCAAACTTACAAAGTGTTTGAAATACAGAAAAAAAATTTAGTATTTAGTTTAGTATTTTAACTATATAGTTCTACCCATTTTTCATTTCATTTCATTGTCACAAGTGAAATGGATGAGTATAGTAGTAACCAAAACTATATATGGCCGTTTGCCAGCACAATCAGAGTAGAAATATCTGTCTACAATTCTACAAAATTTAGGTGTTAATTGTTGTGGTTCATATTAATCATGATTTTATAAGTATTCCTGAGAAAACAGACGTGAGAGAATTTCAAATCACTGTTAATATCTGACCACAAAAAGTAATGAAAAAATTTCTTAATGCTTCTTTGTATACCTTGGGACCAAGGTGTGAGAAAAGATTTCTACTTTAACATCCTCTTTTAAGTCTCTATATCTCAAAAAAAAATGTTCACATACTTTACTTTCCAAGTTTTTTTTTGTTTATATCTGACTGAAGACCTTCGAAGACCTACCCATAACAGTAACAGTAGAGGAGTTCAAGGGACACCACAACCCCACACCCACCATCAGAGAAATAATTTTTATCTTAGTAATCAGATGTCAGTTTGCCATTTATAGATGTCTTCCCAAGCAAATGCTTCACTGTTCTGCTACATTTTACAACTCAGCATGGTCTTAGCTGCTTTGTGGATGATTGTAAAGATACGTTCCAGAGAGAAACAGGAGAAGTATTTGTGGCCACATCAAAACCACCCTTACTTTGGGAAAGTGTCTGAAATTTTTGATGCTAAAATATCAGGGGTGTTGTTCTGGATAGGAGCATCAGAGGTGCTGCAAAAATCTATTCCTCTTGAAACTGTCAGATGCAACATGGATACTGTGAATATCTGGAAAACAAATCTGTACTACTGTGAGACATAAACAGCATTCATCAATTCATTTTTAGTGCCAAATTCTATATATCTCAGAAATTATTACACTATTTTTCATTGTTCCTTCACAGATGATAATGGAATAATAAATTCAGCCACTGATGCTAAATACTTACACAGCGGAATCTGCCAAAATCCTGAATTAGATGAGTTAACATCTGTTAAACTTCAGGCATAAGATAAATTACTTAACATATAAAAATAAATATAACTGAATATGCTTGGAATTATTCTGTATTATATATGCTTCCTGTGTCAGACAAATGTTTCTGCTTAAAATTGAACCATAGCTACACAATAGTATTTGCAGTCTTGTTTAAGATGCTCAATGATAAATAAGATGCTTAAGCTTCATTCACTGCCATTTTTCTCCTGCTTGAGCTCTGTTCATTGTTCACTTTTAAAACTCGAGAGCAGGTGATAGTCATGCAAAAATAAAGCTGCCTGTCTTGTAGTACAAGACAATATTGCTTGTAATGCACATATTGTGTCCTTTACTGAACTATAACAATCTTTATAGATTAAATAAATAGGTGAGAAGTTGATTTATTTCTCTGTGGTTATGTCAGAATGAACTAGTAATTTCATTTGTCTTACAAATTTGTCTCTCAATAGTCTCTCAATAGCATTTCCTTTATATCAGTAATAAGGTGCAGTATAATCAATTAATACAATTTTTATGCAATACCCTTAGCTGTGTCCTGTACGCAGTGTTTTACACAACCAGTCATTGATAGGATCTTGATTTACTTAACTAACCATCAGGTACAGCAGCTGCAGGAAAAACAATCAAGTGACAGCGCTGGTATCTCTTGTGACAGCCACGGGTGGTTCCACCACAGCAGCTGAGAAGTGGCTGACCTCTGTGGAGATGTGGCATCTAGAGACTGTCGGTTTTTTGGTGGCCCCAGCAAGAGTGGGAGCCCAACCCCCTGAGTCCTTTGGAGGGGGTTCCCCTGCTGAGTTCTTTTCCAAGGATAAAGAACATGCAGGACTCTCTTTCTTGGTCTTCAGGTTTTTGTTTATTCTTATCTTATCTTGAGTTCAGCACACTGTCTGCACACACCAGACTTAGCATGTGAGAAGCAAGGCACAAAATGGACCCAAAACACCCAAAATCAAGGCCTTTTAAAGCTGTTTAACCCAATTACTTTCTAACACGTACTTTGTTTCTACTTTTCTACCAATAACTTCTACTAATCTATGCACGTAACTTCCACAGTACTGCTTTCTCTAACCAATAACTTTCTGCCACCAATACTACAGAAAATGGAGCTGAAGAGGGACAAGAAAGAAGAAGGGACAACACCCAAAATCCTCCATCTTGTCTCCTATTCACTCTCATATTAAAGTCCTAAAACCCTAAATTCTTCACCCTGTGATAAACTACTACTACTACATATTACTACTGGTGTGCTCTAACTCATCCCAAAGTCTTGGCAATTTTTTCCAGGGACGAAAGTTAAAAGCAGTGTTCTGCTGGGGGTCAGAGCTCCTGAAACAGGCAGGGAGACATTCTCCATGCCCTGTATTCCAACAGGAGACAACACACCTTGTTCCTCCCCAGTACCACCTGCCACATTTTTAATAACACCTTGCCTTTCATCAGGTGTTCAGTAAACAGAATTCAGGTTTTGGCAGTGCCTGATGGACAAACAAAACTGCCAACTTTTTACAACCTCTGACTTTTACCAGAGCATTGTGCTCAGAGAAACTGTAAAATGTGTTCTGATAGCTAGCATGTTCATCTTGAATATCCCTGATATAATAATACATAAAATTATGCCCCTAAGAATTTGGGAAAATAGAGTGACTAATAGAGATTAAGGTTTCTCTGCATAGGCATATAAATTAAACTGGAACATGACAAATGTGACTATGAAAGCATTCAGAATTCATGGAAAAGAGTAACTGCAAGATGGAAGTATATTTAACATAAAGTAATTAAATGCAAATATTCAGCAGGGGCACATCAGAGTCTCAAAGGTATAGTCATATAGTAGAATGCAAAGAAAATCAGCAGAAAACATAAAGGAACCAGGATAAAACAGATCAGTCTATCTTGCTTGAATTTCTTAATGAGGGCAAAACAGTACTACAGGACTACAACAGTCATTGATGTAAAGTTGGCAATAAATTGAATATAACAAGGAACATGGAACGCAATTGCTGTCAAAAAAAGCGTGTTTCCTAATTCTCTTTCAAGGATACAGTTTTTTTTTTTCCAAAAGTTGAAAATAATATTTGGCAATTTACTTTACAATTGTGACTCGTACCTTTAAAGGACATTTTGTAAAGACATAAAGGTTCTAGGTACTGACAGATTTGCAATGCCTGTTTGCCCATTGGCAATATGCTAAATAAAAGTGGGAAGTAACCATGTGTGTAACATGAAAGAAAGTTAAAGGTTTTGGATGAAATTCAGAAGTCTGAAAAATTTTCCAAATCCTTCGCACCATCAATGTACATTTCTATTAGGAGATGAAGATAACAAAACCAAGTATCCAGATTTAAAGAAGTGGTAGTAAAGAAGCTGTAGAGGTAACCTCAGTTAAAAGTTTACACATTAGAAAAACTAACTCTTCCCAGAATGCTGTTAGAATTAATCAAAATTGTCTGACAAACTTTACTGAAAAGAATGTTTGCATAGACACAAAAAGCATGGAGAATGTCAGCCCAAACAAATGTTTTTTGAATATTAGACACATATCTTTGTGATTATAATATAATATTATTAGAGATATAATATTATTAGAGTCTTTTTTCCTTCCATAAATTTCTCTGAAGGCCTCCTAATACATATGATTGAGCACACTGAATAGAAAACTACTGAAACAAATAAAAATGTTAAATGTATTTTATTATTTTATTTTATTCTATTTTGTCTATATACATGATCTGAACTATATAAAGATGTCATCAGAGATAAACTATACAGGAATGATACTGACAAATGTGGAGTATCTGTCACAAACACTGAAAAATAATAAATTAAGAGGAGCATTTTGTTCTATTTTAGTTGAGTATTCTTGATTAGTCACGAGATTTTTTTTTAGTGTGAATATTGTGTTCTAATTAAAAATTCCTTTTTATTTCCTTTCCCTGTAAGAGGAAATTTATGTGGTCCTGATCATTATCCGCTGAATGAAATTATGTTTTCCTTTTGCTGATAAAAGTGCTGATAAAAGTAGCGCTTTAACTTCTCTCCTGCTCCTTCTTTAGCCTTTCTGAGAAACTAATTTTATAGCAAATCTGTCAAAAGTCATGCTGCCTTAGAAAACATTCGTTGTTATTTATGTTATACCATTTGTTTGCTTGTTGGCTACTGGGTTGTGTGAGTTTTTTGAGCTCTAGATATAAAACACTCCTACAAAATCTTGTCTCACAAAAAAACTTAAATAACTTTTTATTTGACAAGACAGTCTATATATTTAGCTGCTGCTAATGCTCTTATCAATGCAATTAAAGTTTGTATCATTAAAACCTGGGTCTTAGGTTTAGAATGTAAATCTAATAATTACTGAAAAAGCTATAAGAAACATTATTTTTCTTTTGGGATGATGTAATAGCCAAACTGGGTAAATAACTTTGTTATACAGATGCATTTAAAAGGACTTCAACTGACTTTTTACCTGCCCTCACTTGATCAACATTAATTTCTCTTAACAGCTATGTTTAGGAAGTCATAATGACATATGCAGTTATGTAATAGAAAATATGATATCCAGATATATGGTAAATATGAAAAACACCCTACTTTCTGTGCAATGTACGTATACAAAATAACAGGAAAACATAGGAAATATGTACAGTCCCTAGAAAAATTTGCAGTCAGAATTAGGAGTGGTTGTACTTAGAGCACAAAAACATCCCTTTAGAAGACTGTTTCCAGCTACATATAAAATTGTATCAATATTTAATCATTCAGAATGTGATTTTCCATGAATGGTATCTCCTCAGGTTTAATTTATTAAAGTGCAGGGAAAAGTGGTTGAACTACTTCCAAGAGCAAAATAAGCAAACAAATTAGGTTCAAGCAGAATGCATCAAATAAATCTAGCTCTACAATGACTTGGAACAGGGAAATTTTGGAGAGGGATCAGATACCTAACAAGTATTGATCATTTACTCTTCTGGTGACCTCTCCCTTCAGGCATCTTTATACACAGATGAGACTCCCCATGAATTCTTTTCCAGATTAAACAGTCTCAACTGTTTAGTTGTTTAGCTGTCTCAGCTACTTCAGTCTTTCTTCACAGGAGTGATGCTCCAATCCTTTTACAATTTTAGTGATCCTTTATGGGAGTTTCACCTGCAGCTGCATCTCTCTCTTGCACTGAGAAATCCAGAACTGTAACTTTTGCCATTTCTCACGTGGTCATCTGTCACATCCAGCAATTTCTCAGGTCATGTCCAAGAGTTTTACAGGTTAGCGTAAACTCTGGCAAGATGTATCATCTTCTGCAGGTAGTCCTACCACATCTGGTGCCATTTCAGCACTACAGTGTCCAAAGCACCTTTATGAGCCTGACAATTCATCTTCTAGATTAGTGTCTCAGTTGATCAATAGATTTCGTCAATCAGCTGATCTGCTCTCCAGATTCCATGAACAACTTCACCTGGTGATTTGATTCTCTTGCCTAATCAGAGGCATATGGTATCCTGTGAGATTCCCTGGTATATGCACAGCATCTGTGTTTTCTGGCAAATTCAACAGAGAAGGTGAGACAGAATATCTAAGCCATTCCTGAACAACACCAGTAAACCAGGAAAAAAAGCGCTTTAAAAGTTGTTTTAAATAGATTAATGGCAGCTTAATTTATATTTTATTCATATTATTCACATTTATAGCTGAACTTACACTCTCCCCAAGTTTCATGCAACTGCCTTATTTGTACCTAAATCTATATCTTAATCTTGACCTAAATTCTGCTTGAGGATTAGGATTGAGACTCCTAAACAGAGGAACATACTATCATTTTGAATGCAAAACATTCTGTCTACTCTCTACTTGTTGCTCCAGAAGGATTCTAATTTACTTTAGATCTTGTATTACATTTGTAAAAATGTCTGGTTGGAGGTAACAATGTAATTAAATCATAGTTTTTACTTGAGAGTTCCCTTGATAGCTTAAAACATTCCAATTTCAAACTCATAATACATACAGTGCTTCACATCAGTGTCATGTCCTTTATTTTTCTTCTACAAGAAAATAAATTATATTACTGCTAATAATGTAGTAATTTTTCACCAGCCTTAAAATGTGCCTTTTAAATGTATACATTAATGTTTTCCTAAGTGAGCAATTGCTTTCAAATGCTCCTTTTTCCCCCCTTTTTTTTTTTAAATAATACTAGTTCCTACTTAATCATAATGCTTTTTTTCATCCATGGGTTACACAAACAATATTGGAATTAATGTTCATTAAATTAATTATGTCAGTGTAAGTTGAATTATCTAAACCAATAATATATTTTCTCATTTAACATACATAGCTGTGAGAGCTTCATTTTTTTATGTATACAAAGAAAGGAAAGGATTACTGTGCCACAACTTGAATGCAGCAGACAAAACTCTTGAAGGCTTAGGCACATAAGCCAGTAGTCTGAAGTACTAGTTCAGCAACCAGAGTTTTTTGAGAGACTTCCCTTGAGTATATCCCATAACCTCCAGCAACTTGTATAGAAAGCTTATTGGATACTGTTGCAAAAAAAAAAATGCATTAGAGCAGTCTTAGATTTATTTTACTTAATGGTACAAGTTTGCATTAAATTTATATAAATTTAAGTTTGATCAGTGCTTTAGTCTCTGAATTGGCTGTACACCTGACCGTTCTAAAACAAAAGCTGAGTGCTAATATGCCACTGAGATTTAACTAATATATCTTTCATTAGACTGTGCTTTCTGACCATCAAGTTTAGAGATTTTAACTGGCTAATGCACAACTTGAAGAGCAAGTTTACATAATCCTGAAACCCATCACATAATGTCTTTACAGTTAAAAGGACACCTATCACACAATTAATTTCAACCAGATGTCGTAACTTGAAAGACATGAAATGTTCCTTGAAGGAATGTGTCTCCATTGACTAGCTCAGGTTCCTGCTACTCTCCATTGAATAATCAACATATCCAGGCTTCAATTCATTTTTATGCAAAAACATCTCTGCCTTTTAAGGTAGTCCAAGTTATTCAAGCAGTTGGATTGTGCTGGCACATCTGATCTTACTTCTGCATTGCTTTGTATCAGCAGTTAGAAGACAAGGCTGTGAAATTTTAAAACAGCTGCCCTTATATTTAGTTAACTAAATAGCTCCACTTGAATGAGAATCAACTTCTGATTAAGAAGTTCAGATACAGAATTGTAGATATGTAAGGTAGAGATGTAGGATCCATCTGGTTGCCTATGTTTAGATGACTGGTGGCATGTGAAATACCCTGCAATGAAAGTTGATCTTCAGATGCCACTTAGAAGTGACTTGCACTTCCCATTTGTGTCAGATCACGGATGATATATCCTGAGCATCCTGATATATCCTGACTCTGCAGCATCTCAGATGGTGTAAAGGGCCTTGCTGCCCAAGGGCACGTTGATTTCTGCCTGCCCTGTGATGACTTTACCTGATGGAAAACCCCTGGGCTCCCTGAGGAAAATCCTCCCACAGGAGGTTCCACATGTATCTCACCACAGCCTGGGAGTTTCGCTGGCCTTGTAACTGTTTGGCAGCAGTTAAAAGATATGGAAAATATTTAGTTTGTATGATGGTCTCAGGAAGAAAATAAACAGCAGATTGGCATAAAAGATTGTAGGAAAATTATAGAAAATGCATTTCTGACACTGTATGCAAATAATCAAGAAAGCTGATCTATTTTATAAGGCAGGACAGTAGAGTAGAATGCATTATATTATATTATTTCTTCAGAGTGGGTGCTTTTAAATCAGAAAGTTATGACATTTTAAACACCCCAGTACTAAAGAACTTCAATTTTTATTATTTTGAGCATTTGACTGTCTTAAAACCTATTTTAAGAATTTAAAAAAAAAAACAGCAAAAAACAAACTGAACTGTTCCAGTGATTTACGAAAAAGAGTCAAAATAATTTGTAATATGTACTCCATATAAAACATTACCAAAAAAGTACAGTTTATAAGGGTAGTTCATTTTATTCATAGGTTGCAAACAATAAATGAATAGAGCTGTTAACTTGGTATATGTAAGAATAATTCAATACAATCAAACAAAATGAAAAATTAAAATTAAGACTAAATGAGGAAATATTTGCTAACACTCAGATCTATTAGGCAGCTTCCCAAGGGAAATTAAAGAAAAATGAATGTTGGAGTGGTTTGAAACCCAGCTGGACAAAGCGGATAAACCAGCATTAAGGTAAGCACAGTGTATCTTAATATATTCAAATGCAAACAATTCTAAAAAACATTTCAGAGGCACTAAGGTAGTTAGACATGTCCTTCACACCACTATCCAGGGAAGCACTGGTTCTGGCTCTCCATAATCACTTTTTTATTTCAATTAATCAATTTATTTATGACTCCAATTTATAAATTCCAGATTTGAAAGAAAACCATGAGGAAATTTTGAAGTAAAGCCTTAATTGCAAATACCTTTCTACCTCATAAAGGTAATAAATCTAACTTAACATAACACAAATTTAAACTGGGTAATATCTTTATTAATATCAGATTTCAGCATTTCTGTAATGCAATTATAATTTCAAGTTCTGAATGTAACAGGAGAAGCAATTAACAAAAATTTTATTTTTTCTTCCAGTTAAACAGAACTGAATTTATTCTTTGGGAAAAAAGCAGGAAAAAAAAAAACAACAACAAGAAAACCTACCCGACACCAAATCACCTGATTAAATACATAATTTATGTATTTAAAAATACTCTGTCTATGCAAAACACATGAACTTTGGTTTTGTTTTTTTTTTTAATTTCCCTGATAAATAGATGCTAGAGAAAAGTCTATTGGTTCCTAAAGTTTCTCTTAATTACAGAGAGAAAATTGATTTTCTATTTTGTTATCCAGTTTAACATGAATTACCCGAATATGGGTACAAATGAATAGTAGCTTTTCTTCTCAATGTCAGGATTTTAGTTTGCATATCCATGGCTATCCTCATAGCAAGTCATTTAATAAAGTGGTCATTTTCCATATGATAAATAAACTTAATATACTCTTAAACAGCAAGAATTTTTCTGTTTCCAAAGTTGCTGATGTATATTCATACTTACAAAAAATATATCTATTCAATTAAAATATATTTACTTAAATTCAGTGATGAGACACAAGTGAGAAAGTAATGGGAGAACTAAAAGACTGCTTCTCATGCCTTCTAAAATAAAAATAATTCTGTATAGAAAGCATTTAAACATGAGTAAGATTTGCTTGCATTCTACCAAGGTTCTGCTTGGAAAGGATTAATAGCTGTACTGTTCTGTAATTAAAAAAAATTATGAACAACTGAGAAAAAATGAACAAGGGGTCTGTAAAATCATGATCTGAAATTAGAGATAATTCCTGGGAAAGCTATGGAACTTGTTTTATCTATATATTTTGAGAGACTAAAGAAATTCATGGACAGGAGGCATTAAAAAAGAAACAAAGCTTTAGAGTTTTCAGATCCTGAATTTATATCCAGAAATGCCTTTCAGAAAAGATGGTTTTGCATAGATTTTTTTTGGTGTTGCCATTTTTTTTCTACTTCTAGACAGAAATTGAAGTCTTCAGAGATATTCAGAAGCCTGAAATGTAATTTAAATCCAAGTGAGCAATCCCTTAAAATAAATCTTGTTTAATTATTCATTTCCTGGGAATTAATGTGAATCTAAATTTCTGCCTGTAATATTACAATTCTTTTATAATGTTTCTATTGTTTTGACTGCTTGTTTTGGCTCTCACATCAAAAATAAGTATATACAAATTATCAGGAGAAGGCATTTGTTGAATACAGATCTTCCATTTCCATTTCTTTCATTTCTTTCCAGTAAATATTATGACAATGTAAGCATTGGATAAAAGTTAAACAGCAACATTTTTCCCTTTTTAGATGTTCTTTAAAGAATGAATAATTTCTCTTAATTTTTCGGTATTTATAGAAGCTTTAGTTATTTAACTAGATGAGTAGGATTCAGCTTCCCAAATAGGCAAGTGGAGAAAAAAATTCAAAAAAATACCTGTTCTCCTGCTTCTCTTTGGTGTCTCTGATTGACTATATGGGATCCCCCTGAGAGTTCTGATGGAGCTGGCAGAAGAACTTGCTGAGCCACTTTAAGTCATTGGCCAGCAGCCCTGACTAACCAGAATCCCAGCTGGGTGGAAGTTGGTGGCTGTGATGCCCATCTGCAAAATGAGTCGGAAGGAGGATCCATAGGCTTCTCAGCCTTTACCTCAGCGCTGGGAAAGGCAATGGAGCAGATCATTTTGGGTGTCATCCTGTGGCACATGCAGGGCAACCAGGCAAACAGGCCCAGCCAGCACAGGGTTGTGAAAGGTGGGTCCTGCTTCACCAACTTGATCTCCTCCTATGACAAGGTTACACACTTAGTGGAGGAAGGAAAGGCTGCTGTCTACCTGGACTTTAGTAAAGCCTTCCACACTGTCTTTCTCAGCATTTTGGAGAAACTGGTTTCTTGTGGCTTGGATGGATGCACTGCTCCTAAAGGCTGGCTGGGTGGCTGGGCTCAGGCGGTGGTGGTGAATGGAGTTACATCCGTATCTGGGTTGGTCACAGGATGGGTTCCCCAGGACTCAGCATTTTGGGGAACCCTGTTTAATATCTTTATCTATGATCTGGCTGAGGGCATTGAGTGCCTGCTCGGTCAGGTTGCAGATGATACCAAGAAGGGTGGCAGTATTGCACCACTGGAGGGTAGGAAGCCTCTGCAGAGGGATCTGAACAGGCTGGATCTGTGACCTGAGACCAGCTGTTTGAGTTCAATGAGGCAACTGTCAGGTCCTGCCCTTGGGTCACAACCACCCCATCCAGGGCTACAGGCTAGCAAAAGAGTGGCTGGAAAGCATTTATTAGGCTGTAACTGACAATAAAGGAGAGATATTAAGCTCACATATTAATTCCTGCATCACTGAAGGTAACTTAAACAGAAATCCCAGTCCCTTTTAATCTGTCTGTGGAATACTCATCCAGTTTTCTCTATGACCAGTAGTTTCATCCCATCTGCTCCTCTGCAACATGCAGGTTGCTTCTGAGGTCTCTTTGTGAGTATCTTGTGATGACTGTCTGAAGGGGAACATATGTTCAAGCAATTGAATCTCCTTTACATCTCCTTGATATTTTGAGACAAGAGAAAACAGCCTCAACGTGCATCAGGGGAGGTTCAGGTTGGACATCAGGAAGTATTTCTTCACTGAAAGGGTGGTCAAACATTGGAATGAGCTGCCCAGTAATATGGTGGAGTCACCATTCCCATAAGTGTTCAAGAAATGGCTGGACGTAGCACTTATAGCCTGGTCTTGTTGACATGGTGGTATCCAGTCAAGGGCTGAACTTGATAATATTGGAGATATTTTCCAATCTTAATGATTCTATGGTTAAAAATATAAGACACCAAAGGACTCAGTTATCCAATTAAATAATTTCTTTTAAAATTTAAAATGAAGTGCAACCAAAAAAAAAGTCGAGTTTAGATCTAAATTCTAAATATACGGTAGAAGGTATTGACCTCGGTGGAAGCAGTCNGCTTATAAAGCCATTCTATCTTTAAAGTCTATGAAATGCCTGTTTTCAAGAACAGTGGTGGAAATAGTGCACTCGGGTTATGGATACATGATTCTCTTCTGATTTTCTAAAAGCGTAACCTCTATAACCAAAGGGTTATTATTCTTCTCTTTCTACCTGCTAAATGGAATAGTATTAAAAAGATTGAAAAAGGATAAAATAATATAAATTCCTTTCCCCTGTATTCTAATATTCTTTCTAATAGTCTTTGAAATTCTAATCTGCTTCATGCCTCTAAGACAGAGTTAGGTGTAAGAAATCACATAAAAGAAATTATAAATCACATGAGACAGTGTCAAACCTCCTCAGTACGCATTCCTGGGCTGAGACAACCCTTCAAGCATCTGGTAAAGAAAGTATGCTTTCCATCACACTTCATAAAACTCACCAGGTAATTAGGAATACTCCAAATTTACAAGAATTGCAAGTGAAAGGAAACATAGAAGCAAAATCTTCAGGACCCAAAACTTCTGGGTACTGGATGGAAGGTGAAAAGACATCATGGATGTTCTCAATTTAGTTAGATGGGAAAGACTATTTCTGAGAATAAAATATGCAACAATATGAAACTTATTGAAAAGATTCATAATTGGAATAAAGATGAATTCAGATTAGGAAACACAAGCTCATGTATCAATGTAAATGTGTTCCAATGTGATGAAGACAAACTAGACCATGTGCCATATTAATTAGCAAAAGTGTGCTTGGAATATTGAGGGTAGTGATTATTCAACATTGGTGAGGCCACATATAAGATACTGTTCACTATTTACTGAATAAATCCAACATAGGCCACCAAGATGCTTAGAAGAATGAAGTTCTTGCAGTATATAAGAAAAGACAGAGAAAAAGAACTGGTCCTGCTCTGCTTTGAGAAGGGAATATTAAAGGGAGATTGCTTTCAACACAATTTAAAAAAAGGAGTGCAAATAAAACAGATTCAGATGCTGATTGCATGATTCTAATCAGAAAGGGCTTAAACTGAGCTGTGGGTGGTTTTTATTTTTATTTTGTTTTTCAGAAGAAAAATAATGCATACTTAAAAATGATAAAATATTTGCAATCAATAAATTTTAGATAAAAATGTGATTCCTCGCTGTTAGATGGACCACACCACATATCCAGTAGCTTTCCTAAGATTAGAGAGTACACTTAATAGTTTCCGGACTCTGTTGTGGTGCAAACGATTCCACTATAGCTAACACTGATTTATACTTAAGCTAGAAAAGTACATGTATTTTCATAAACTTATATGAAATTGATTTATGGAAAAAGAAAACTGCAGTGGCTGAGCAGGCTGAGCTCTCAGGCTCAGTTGTTATTATTCATGGGAAGGAAGGGACCATTTTACTTTGCCATGGAAAGTGAACAGAGAGGGTGAATACAAACCAACTGCAGCTTCACTTTCAATATTAATGTAAAGGCTCTTCATCAGATTTGTTATTCATGGGGGAGTTTCATCAGCAGAACTTCTCCAAGAAAAATTAGGTAAATGGCAGAATGGCTCACAGTTTGGAAAATATTTAACAAGGATAAAATACATGGATTTCATGTCAAATAGACAATATGCTTCACATTGGCTGCTTTCTGTTGCCATTGAAATAAGTGTGCATGCGTGTGTCTGTATATAAAGATACATAGTTTTGTTTTGGGTCTTTGTTGTTGTTGGTTTTGTGTGTGTTTTTATTTTGTTTTGTTTTGTTTGTTTGGTTTTTTTTTTGTTTTGGTTTGTTTTTTGGGGTTTTTGTAGGTTTTGTTTGTTTTTTAGTTTTTGGGGTGATTTTTAAAGACTATCCGTCCTTTTCAGAAATTTGCTGATTTTGGAATTGTACGTAATTAAATCATGTTGTGGAAAGAAGTTTGTGTTTTAAGCAATTTTTCTCAGTGCAGTTTACAAAAATAGTGTAATTTAGTAAGATTTCTTTAAACATTTCAATTGTACCACACAGACACTTACAGTCCCCATTCTCCACTGCAGCTTTTCCATTCAAATACTCTGTAAAGCAAAAAGCTGTTGCTTGTGGGAAATCAGGAGATATTTTTCTTTTTATTGAAGAATTGGCTTGTGAGCTTGTCCTTAGGTAAAATATTTTCAATTATTTATCCTTGGAGGTGCAAATATCAGTTAACATTCTGTACTAGAAAGGAACAACAAACACCACCCCAAACAGTGGTGTAGGACACTGTGCCATGTAGTGGGATTTTGTTTCCCCTTTCACTAAATTGGTATATTCTCCTGAA
>VWZP01006608.1:1161960-1177257 GCA_013396995.1 Dicaeum eximium
TCAGGGGAGGTTCAGGTTGGACATCAGGAAGTATTTCTTCACTGAAAGGGTGGTCAAACATTGGAATGAGCTGCCCAGTAATATGGTGGAGTCACCATTCCCATAAGTGTTCAAGAAATGGCTGGACGTAGCACTTATAGCCTGGTCTTGTTGACATGGTGGTATCCAGTCAAGGGCTGAACTTGATAATATTGGAGATATTTTCCAATCTTAATGATTCTATGGTTAAAAATATAAGACACCAAAGGACTCAGTTATCCAATTAAATAATTTCTTTTAAAATTTAAAATGAAGTGCAACCAAAAAAAAAGTCGAGTTTAGATCTAAATTCTAAATATACGGTAGAAGGTATTGAACTCGGTGGAAGCAGTCTCTCTGGCTTATAAAGCCATTCTATCTTTAAAGTCTATGAAATGCCTGTTTTCAAGAACAGTGGTGGAAATAGTGCACTCAGGTTATGGATACATGATTCTCTTCTGATTTTCTAAAAGCGTAACCTCTATAACCAAAGGGTTATTATTCTTCTCTTTCTACCTGCTAAATGGAATAGTATTAAAAAGATTGAAAAAGGATAAAATAATATAAATTCCTTTCCCCTGTATTCTAATATTCTTTCTAATAGTCTTTGAAATTCTAATCTGCTTCATGCCTCTAAGACAGAGTTAGGTGTAAGAAATCACATAAAAGAAATTATAAATCACATGAGACAGTGTCAAACCTCCTCAGTACGCATTCCTGGGCTGAGACAACCCTTCAAGCATCTGGTAAAGAAAGTATGCTTTCCATCACACTTCATAAAACTCACCAGGTAATTAGGAATACTCCAAATTTACAAGAATTGCAATTGAAAGGAAACATAGAAGCAAAATCTTCAGAACCCAAAACTTCTGGGTAATGGATGGAAGGTGAAAAGACATCATGGATGTTCTCAGTTTAGTTAGATGGGAAAGACTATTTCTGAGAATAAAATATGCAACAATATGAAACTTATTGAAAAGATTCATAATTGGAATAAAGATGAATTCAGATTAGGAAACACAAGCTCATGTATCAATGTAAATGTGTTCCAATGTGATGAAGACAAACTAGACCATGTGCCATATTAATTAGCAAAAGTGTGCTTGGAATATTGAGGGTAGTGATTATTCAACATTGGTGAGGCCACATATAAGATACTGTTCACTATTTACTGAATAAATCCAACATAGGCCACCAAGATGCTTAGAAGAATGAAGTTCTTGCAGTATATAAGAAAAGACAGAGAAAAAGAACTGGTCCTGCTCTGCTTTGAGAAGGGAATATTAAAGGGAGATTGCTTTCAACACAATTTAAAAAAAGGAGTGCAAATAAAACAGATTCAGATGCTGATTGCATGATTCTAATCAGAAAGGGCTTAAACTGAGCTGTGGGTGGTTTTTATTTTTATTTTGTTTTTCAGAAGAAAAATAATGCATACTTAAAAATGATAAAATATTTGCAATCAATAAATTTTAGATAAAAATGTGATTCCTCGCTGTTAGATGGACCACACCACATATCCAGTAGCTTTCCTAAGATTAGAGAGTACACTTAATAGTTTCCGGACTCTGTTGTGGTGCAAACGATTCCACTATAGCTAACACTGATTTATACTTAAGCTAGAAAAGTACATGTATTTTCATAAACTTATATGAAATTGATTTATGGAAAAAGAAAACTGCAGTGGCTGAGCAGGCTGAGCTCTCAAGCTCAGTTGTTATTATTCATGGGAAGGAAGGGACCATTTTACTTTGCCATGGAAAGTGAACAGAGAGGGTGAATACAAACCAACTGCAGCTTCACTTTCAATATTAATGTAAAGGCTCTTCATCAGATTTGTTATTCATGGGGGAGTTTCATCAGCAGAACTTCTCCAAGAAAAATTAGGTAAATGGCAGAATGGCTCACAGTTTGGAAAATATTTAACAAGGATAAAATACATGGATTTCATGTCAAATAGACAATATGCTTCACATTGGCTGCTTTCTGTTGCCATTGAAATAAGTGTGCATGCGTGTGTCTGTATATAAAGATACATAGTTTTGTTTTGGGTCTTTGTTGTTGTTGGTTTTGTGTGTGTTTTTATTTTGTTTTGTTTTGTTTGTTTGGTTTTTTTTTTGTTTGTTTGGTTTCTTTTTTGGGGTTTTTGTAGGTTTTGTTTGTTTTTTAGTTTTTGGGGTGATTTTTAAAGACTATCCGTCCTTTTCAGAAATTTGCTATGATTTTGGAATTGTACGTAATTAAATCATGTTGTGGAAAAAAGTTTGTGCTTTAAGCAATTTTTCTCAGTGTAGTTTACAAAAATAGTGTAATTTAGTAAGATTTCTTTAAGCATTTCAATTGTACCACACAGACACTTACAGTCCCCATTCTCCACTGCAGCTTTTCCATTCAAATACTCTGTAAAGCAAAAAGCTGTTGCTTGTGGGAAATCAGGAGATATTTTTCTTTTTATTGAAGAATTGGCTTGTGAGCTTGTCCTTAGGTAAAATATTTTCAATTATTTATCCTTGGAGGTGCAAATATCAGTTAACATTCTGTACTAGAAAGGAGCAACAAACACCACCCCAAACAGTGGTGTAGGACACTGTGCCATGTAGTGGGATTTTGTTTCCCCTTTCACTAAATTGGTATATTCTCCTGAACTGCCCTTCTTTGCTCTTCCCTTTGACTTATTTCATTATTAATGAAAGTGATATTTCTCAAAGTCATTTATTATAGAAGTCATTGTAACAAAAGCATTTCTTTGGCCTATTCCCTGATTATTCCCAATCTTGACAGAAATCTGACAGAGTAATTCAGCACCAGATAAAATGGACATAGTGTGCTTCAATGATCCTACATACAAAATACCTAGAAAAATAAACAGCCTGTCCTTAGGTGACATTTTGAGGCAAAGAAAACACCACCAACAAATGAAATCACAACAATACAAAACAGATAAAACACCCCACAACAGGAGATAGTGGGGCTTTTTAAAGATAGAATTCTTGAAAAAAATGTCTTTCTTCTGCACTCTTAGACCTCAGTATAAGTTGAAATATGGCTAAGAATTCCTTTAAGGCAAATATCTTTATTTCTGAATTATTGCTGAAAACTTTGAGGTTCTCAAAATTCTGAACTAGTAGCAGTTATTTTTTAATTAATTTTTAAATGTTTAATATTTTTATTATAAAATATTTTTCATATTAATTATCTTTGTTGATTTCTAATACATGCAATGAAAGTCTCAGCTCCATAAACTTAAAATTAATTAATGTTGAATTCAGGTAAACTAGTATGAAATACTTAACTTAGATTTTGATAGATTTTCAATGTACCCTGATTCAGAATCAAGGATTCTATTACACTAATTGGATTTTTTTTCTTTATATCTTAAGTAGACTCTACAGTATTTTCTTGTTTATTTTCAGCTTTTCTATATTTACAAGAGTTTTGACTTATCATTTTTTATATATATTTCAAGGATAAGTTGTCTATATAGTGATTAACTAAATTTTGTTAAAATGATACTTGATTTCTTTCCATTAAGATTTATTTTTAAATCCAGAAACATTCAATCTCAGTCATTCAGAACCATTTGCAAATGATGCCAGAAAAAAATCCAAAAATCCATTTATGACTATGAATCCCAAAAACCTCTAAATTTTTTTTCTTTAGGCAATCCGTAAAATATTCATAGTGGTCAAAGATGTTTTAATTATTTGAAGCAAGTTAGACAAGAAATGGGGAAATATGCAGTTCTCAGTGACAGAGGAAAACTGAAGTTGCAGGTGTGTATTAAGATTTGGACTTAAAATTTTCACTTTCTGAATGTACATCTTGTGCACTCTGACACTTAGTACACAGGTAAATACAATTGCAAGCATATACCATAATCAATGGGTATTTTTGTATATCGTTTTCCATATAACTTTCTTTTCAGAATTTCCTAGCATTTAATTTCTTCTATATAAATCTAGGAACAGAGTTTCTCTTTATTTCAAAAAAATTCTGTCCAGGCTCATTTAGCTCAGAT
The DNA here is from genome assembly GCA_013396995.1 of Dicaeum eximium. Lineage (NCBI taxonomy): Eukaryota > Metazoa > Chordata > Aves > Passeriformes > Dicaeidae > Dicaeum > Dicaeum eximium. The sequence continues at coordinate 1,165,997 of VWZP01006608.1, forward strand.
TCTGTCTTGAGTACCTCATAAACAACTTAGACCATTAAGGCAATTTTAATCCTCAAGGGAAGCACTGAAGCATAATTTTCTTGTTCTTTAGTAAGTTCTACCTAGTGAGATACAACATAAATTTCTTTTAATTGCCACTTTATATGTAGCATGAATATCACAGCTGAAAACAGTTCTTAAAAATAAATTGAGATCATATATCAGCTAGACAACTTGTTTCAGAAAAATCTCATTCTAGAGTTCTCTTTTTTTCCTAATTCTTCAAAGGTAAAAGAAAAAAAAAGAAGCAAATTAGTTTTTAGTAGATAAAAAAAATGAATTAACCTGGGCATCCTCAAGGGTTGTTTGACATGCTATTTGACCTCTAAGAAACTAATTTGTTTGGGGTTTTTTAAGGGCCAGATTTTTGAGAAATAACTGTCCTAAGAAATTAGGTCCAGGTGCTGCTGTAGGACATGTGCTGTGTACCCTCTGAACTTAGAGATAAACAGGAACAGGCTGCTAGTCATGTAGAAGTGCACCAGCTTTCCTCTTGTTCCTTCTTTCCCCATTACACTTTTGTAGAAAGGATGGGTGACTGATATCTGGGGTTTAGAAAGAATATAACAAGTACAATAAAATACAGAAGTGAAAGCACAAGTTCTTTTACATAGACTTTGATGCAGCAATCATGAAGAGATGTTAGCATCCTGATCATGAAGAAAGCAGTTATATTATTTTGATCTGAAGATATTTTAGTGAGTTTCATTGACACAAATGATTTTATAAGATAAAAAAACCCAGAAAAATATTATATGTATTTTTTGAGGTTTCTTCAGATAATTATTTCTTAAAAAAAAAAATTTGAAAATATTTTCAAAGGGAGAAGTTAATAATTTTTCCTATATTTAATCTTGTATAGTGCAGATTGAGTTGATGAGTGATGTGAGTGATGCAGGAATATTTCAATTTAGCAAATACAAGTTGCTAAATAATTCTAAGTTCCAGAGCATGGTACTTAAATAGAAAACCCTACAAAGAAGCTCTTCCAGATGTTTCCTTTAGTTGTAATTGAAGAGGAGAAAGCAAGTTTCAGCATTCCGCTTATGCAAATAAGAATACAGAAACAACATTTATTTATCAAATCTGAATGACCTAAATAAATCATTCCAGAAAATATTCCTGATGCTGCTTAAAACAGCAGTAGCTACTCATCTGAGTCACAAAAAAAATCCTTGCCCTTTGTGTACAAATATATTGAGAATGTATGTCTGTAGGAGAGTCTAATTTAATGATCTTTCAAGTTCATATCATGATAGATTCCTTTTATCCTTTCTCCCTCCTGCCATCATCCCCCCCCACTTCAAACAGTGATATATCAAGAATATTTAAGCTAGATATCAAATTAAGTGACCAAATAAGAATTTAATTTATAATTAATAAGAAGGTTGCTCAGTGCTAATTTACTTATATGTTTAGATAAATATTGCGATGTTATTTTGCTAAGTAGGCTCTTTCTTGCTCATTTTCTAAGTTGAACGTATTTTTTCACATCAGCAACTTCACAAATACCCTCGAGGAAGCTTAATTTCCTTTATCTTTTTTTTTTTGACAAATAGCAGTTCTTTTTTCCTCCCATATCCCAGTGATTATTCTCAGACAAAAGCATGAGCCTCTCTGAACAAGACAATAACATGATGTTTAGGTTGTTTAACCTCATGGAATTTTTGAACATTCATAAGCCATTCCATGCTTTAACCTGCTTAAAGCCTGTGAATGGAGTTCTTCTCCTCTACATGAATCTAGAGTCAGGTTAGAATATGCTCTGTAAGAACCCTTTGATGCTGTAGTTCAACCCTCATAATCAGAAAAAGATATGATTAATAACAATAAACAGAGTATGTGTGGCAACAGACACTGGAAACTCAAAGTACCTTACTTATATGTAATTAATTTAATGTTTCTATGTCAATTAACACCTTAATTCATATGTTACCAGTCTAAATACTTCCTCTAATTAAACTTGGTAAGAATATAAGTCTTCATAAAGAATATAATTAACCAAGTAGGATAGAGAGGAAGAAGAAAGAAAGAAAGAAAGAAAGAAAGAAAGAAAGAAAGAAAGAAAGAAAGAAAGAAAGAAAGAAAGAAACTTATTCATAGAGAGACAAATATTTCTTTCAAATTTGTGAATTAAATGACAATTAGAACAATTTTCAGGATTTTCCTTGTTGCTCTTCCCCTTTTAGAGACTCCAGTGAAGTGAGCAGAAGTTGCATACCAGAATGAAGAGAACCATTGACTCCCTACTATTTTGATGTTCTCTGTTGGAGAACCTGAAAATTCTTTATAAATAGTCCCTAGTAAGATGGTTGTAACAGTCATTAATGTTTTGTAGAAGTAAACATAAGATCCTGAATAAATAAAATTAACAGAGAAAATGTAGAAGAGAAGCATGGTCCAAGGACTGAAGTGTTTCCAGGGAGACATGAGCTCTGTTGCCATTAATGTTTTGGTAGCTTTGCAGAAATGATGGACTGCATGTGAGAGCAGACAGTCTGAGCCTGAACCCTGGCATTCTGAATATAAAAGTGAAAATGCAAAATTATAGCTGAGTCTCAAATTACTTTTACACTCATTACATTCAAAATGGATAATTTTTAATAATGAGATTTTGCAGATATCTAGTCACTGATCATTTTGCCAGTTTTAATTAGTTCTAATTTCAAAAGACAAAGTTCTGAATATGCATGGAAGAATTGGAAATTAGGCTTGCCTTTGCTGGTTTAGTTACTACCTTGCCTATGATGGCAGTAATGGATTACTATTTTCAATGTTGTCTACAGACCAGTCTGCCAAATAAATTACTCAAACATTAGCCCAAGAGTGTACAGTTACTCAGAAGACAAAAGAAATTTTGTTTCAACGAACCAGCTTGGCAATCAAAAAAAGAAGACTCTGCCTTTACAAAATAATTTCTACAGTTTGCAGATACACACTTCTCTTCCAGAAAAGGGAAAAAAAAAAAAAGAAAAAAAGGGGGCATTGACCCATGTGAAGGAAAAAAAATCCTCTTTTCTGACTAGGGCAATGACAGTGGTCCTCTGTGTTCCAGGAAAGACAAGATTAGGATATAGATAGAAATTTCTCTGTCTCTGGCTTCCTTTAAGAAAAAAAAGTATCTATCCCTTCAGACTGTTAAGATAGCTTTGAAAAACATATTCTGACCTTTTTGAGTATGTGAGTTCAGAGGCATCACCCAAGATGCTCAATTCTTGCCAGAATGTACTTTTAAATTTCAGCTATAATGGTACATTTCATTCCCATGTTTCGAAACACAGAAATTATTGCACATTGCATGAACGGAATTAAAATTAATGGATGAAAGGATAGAAACCCCACTTTGTATCTGGAGAAATAAAACCCCATGTTGACTGTTTTGTTTACTATTGCTGTCCTTACATACACAGTTTTAGTAGTACTTATACTGTCTCAGTACACAAATAGTTCTTGCACATCAAGTGAGATATGGCTTTCCTCTAAGGAGTTCCAAAACCTAATTTGTATAGATTGAAAGTACTTAAAACCATAAATATAATAATGTGACAAGGAAGAACTACAACAATTTTATTCAGAGAAGTAGATTTTTAAAAGTATTTTAAATACAGATTTTTTTTTTCTACTTTGTTGTTCTCTTGAAGTACCATGCTCTACATTGAAAAGTCAGATATTTCCTTGCTTCCTTCAGGGATTTTATTCTGGTACAACACAATGTAATCCAAGGAAAAAAACTTGAATGTGTTGAATCTTACTCTCAACATTGTTTCTATTGCTGAGTTTTGTTTCTGTTGAACAGTGTCCCCATTTCTAACTCTTGGCTGGGCACAGTATGTCTTGAAGTTTTTTTTATAGGTGTGTGCAGGAACACCTGTATAGGAAAAAAAGACAGTGCATGTGTTCTAAGGAATGTCATGTATTCTTTCCTGTGCACCAAACTGTTTTCCCTTGATGATGTATGAAAACATCCTACTTACTTAACTTTCTACTCTCTTTCTAATGATTTGCTCCCAGAGAAGTATTTCTCTTGTAAAAATCATAAGCACAACTTTGCAAACTATAGAGATTAATAAAATTAGAAAATCAGTGAGATGTCATTGCCTTCTGAAACCATATGAATATTGACAGAAGAAGAATCTTATTTAAAAAGGTTGGGGTTTTTTTAAGATCAGGAACAAAGACCAGATATGTTGAGGTAGGTATTAAAAAAACTTTATGTCTCCTTTTAAAAAATAGAAGATAATATTTTGCAGTTGGTCAGGCTTAGGAGACTACAGATTGCATCATTCTATTTCCTGTTTATAGACTATTTAGAACGTCTGGCACATTTGGAATGGTCATTGTATTTTCTTTCTCAAGAGGGCATGGCACTACCATTTTTTGGGCTGGAGAAGCAGCCTTGCTCTAATGTGTAATAGTATGAGAGAAAATTTATAGAAATGTTATCTATGAAAATACACTTTAAAACTGAAAATAATACCTTTAGAGCTTACTCATCTGAAAGAGAGTTATTACACAGTCTCAATATTTGTAACAGTAAAGAAATAATCTAGGAATAAATCACAAGGCATTTATGTTATTTTTGACCATCCCCTAATCTTGCTATGCATCTTTGTATTCAGCCATCCTGTAATATTCATTTGGCAAAATGCCAACAACCTAATTTCTACAACCATTCATAATATTGTTAGCATGCATTGATTTTTTAAGTGCTTGTTACTCAGCCCTCATAAAAGTTATCACCTGAAAGAAAGAATGGTCCAGAGATCTTAAGTTAAGCCCAGAATTTTATTTGAATTCTCTGTAAGAGTTTTGTTCACATGATCTTCCTCAAATGGACATCACTGAGGGAGACACACATGAGGTGGCTCTACCTCACAAAGACTGGCATCTTGCTTTAACAAATGATCCAAACCCCTTAACAGAATTTTTTGTTTCAGACTCAGCCACAGAAGTGCAGAATTCTTAGGAAAGAGCTGGTACTTTGCTTTATGGGCCAGGAAACAGTTTAGTTGTGTCAGCCTGAATGACAGACATATCCAGAATTGGAACTACTGTAAGCAGATTTACTTACATGATTTTTAAACCTGCAATAACATTGGTCTATCTTCCCAAACAGCTGAGGGAGATTAAAATGTTAATGATAACAGATAATGAAAACAATTATATTTTACTGTCTTACATTATTATATTTGGGAAAGCTACTTAGACTTCCTAAATTTGAGTCTAGTCCTTATTATAGCAGTAGTTTATTTCAGAAATAATATAAAGCCAGCCAAACAGTATTAGGAAATAATTGACTGAAACAACAGGTCATATGCTGGAGTGATGGAAGAGTAGGTTTAATTCTAAGATTTAAAATAGCTGATGTGAACATGAGGCACTGATTGTACATGGTTTTTTGTATGAAAGACAAGGGTCATAAAGAGGAGCATAGGTTAGGAACAAAATCTAGAGGATATGTAACTGACTGGGAAAAACAATAAGAGATTTTTGGATAAGGTGGATAAAATTATACTTAGAAAAACAAATGCTACTGTTTTCAGTTTTCACTTTTTTTTTTTGAGGAGTTAATTTACATACACTTCATAACTTTTAAACTTTATTAGTTTTGATTTTGTTCTGGGTTGTTTTCTTTTTTTTTTTTAATATATTTTAATCCTGGAGCCAGAGATCCCATACAGTTGTACCTATAAATCTGTAATAGCGTTGATTCTATATGTACTGAAAATAGATGTGGAATAAAAATAATAAGTAATTATCGTATTAAGTCTACATTACAAATCATATTATGAATAAAAGTACAGCTAAAAGTTGAGAACAGGGGGAAGATATAATTTTTATTTTTAACTTTATTTTTAACTGAATATTGGAAAGCCTAATTTTAAATTTGTATAGATGTAGATAGAAATAATTTAGTATGGAATATTCAGTCAAAATTCTGGTTCTGAAGGCTTATCTCTCAAAAGATCATTCTTATTTCCCCCTTAGAAATCTGCAAAAGGCTTGTACTCCCCCAGATGCAAACATACACATGCATGCATGCATGCACACATGCACATATTATTGCTGTTTTCTTAGGATATTTGCTTTACATACTAGAGAATATGAAGCTTTTTTTATTATAATTTTTCTGTCATTCTTCAGCTAGTATTACCAGAGATTTTTGCTGCTCCATGAAGAATGATCAACAAAAACACACGGATGTACTCTAAATTTTTGTTCATCATATGCGATGGGCATTTACTAGAACTTCACTTAGTCTTCCATTTTCTAAAATACTTAGTCCTTTTGTAATTATTATACATCTTTCTCTGTTCATTGGTTGCATGCAAACACAAGCACAACTGTTCATCTGTTTTCTATTTNGATGTGTGAGGGGCATTTACTAGAATTTCACTTAGTCTTCCATTTTCTGAAATACTTAGTATTGGTTGCATGCAAACACAAGCTCAACTGTTCATCTGTTTTCTATTTTTTAAAACCTCTAGAAGTATCCCAGAAGAAGGAGTGTTGCATGGCCCCGGTTGCTCCAACCGGTAACGCGGCAGCTGCCTTGGGTATCGTTCTTCCCGAGATGCTGCCTGCAGAGCTGCTCTCTTCACTGGAGAGATGACATAGTTTATTTTGGGCTGATTAACAGCTAGAATCCATCAGGCTATCAAGGCTAATGGCTTTAGAAGAAGGAGATAAATTCCTGGCTTTGTGCTGGTAGGAAATATCACTCAAATTTCTGATGTTGTCTGCACACACCCTTGTGGCTGCAGTATAAACAGATATCCAGGTTCTTCTAGGTACTCTGTCCTTCAGGCCAGGTACCTGAGCTGCCATGAAAACAGGACACAGGTCCCACAGATAAACATTTTAGTTCATTAAAGGTTGGAGTACTGATGGTGTTAGCAAATCTACTATCAAAAAAGTAGTGACATTTTAGCTGAAATTTTAATATAGCAAATTAGTTTTCAAAAGTACCTTTAATTAAAACATTATTTTTGAGACACATATAAGACACATAAAAGGTAATACTTTTTTTAAATTAACAACTGTTATTATTAATTCATAGCAATTTTAATGAGGATCTTTAAAATATATAGGGAGCATATTTTCAAATGCAGTGAAACTTGGGATATGTTATATGGGATCATTGCCAGCATCATTGATTTCTCAACACAGGTAGGAAACAGCTGTCTGAGAAATAATAACAGTAATAATATTTTTCTTTTTTTTCTTTTTTCTTTTCTCACACAAGTAATTACTGAGGAAATAAAATTTCTGTTTGAAAAACACTACAGGAGGATATATGCAAGGTACTTAGAAATTCAAATTTGGTTTGTTATTAGTGGAATGTAGTTCTCACTAGAGAAACTAATTTGTTCATAAAGATCACCTCTGTAAAAAGTCAACTGTTCCCACAGTCTTGTTTATGCTCAAACAGAAAACACACTTAATGTATAAAGCTAAGAATTCATTACTATTTTTATCATTGTTATTTAAATAATAAAAATCTAATTGAAAAGTAATTTTTAGTCTAGATCTAATTATTACAGAAAAAAAGGCAAATAGTAGTACTTACAATATTTCCCTACAGAGAAGATCTCAATGGTAATTATCATACCATTAAAATTGTAACTTTCATATTTATAGTCACCATTCCTTTTCTTGAGGTTATGCTCACCTTTTCATTGCTTTCCCAGGTTTTAAAGCCAGCAGTTTCAGCTGCTGGAGAGGGAAGAAAAGTGCTTCTAGAGTTCTTCATCAGGTGACATATCCTGTTGAGGTATATGTTTTCTTCCACACTTTAGGATCAACTTAGTGTCACTTTTTATGTGTTAATAGTTTTTTACCTCACTGGCCTCCATATTACATCTGATTTTTGTATATTTTATATACTATTTCTCCTTTATCTTTGTTGCCACTAAACCAATTTTTTTTTCCTCTTTCATTTACATTTCTTTAACTGATATCTTATTAATTACTTTTATTTGTGGGCTTTCCAGGGCCACACCTTTACCCTATGTTTTATCACTCCATGTCTGTACTCCTTTACCCTGCACACTTATCTCAGCTTGTCAGGGCCCTTTCTGTTGTACATACCAGGGCAGTATTTCTGTATACTACATCATTGTATCAAGAGCTGTAATTATTACCCATAGATCAATGTTTATTAGGCTGTAAAACTCTGTTATCTTTATAAAAATACACAAAAATAATGCAAATTAGCCATAGATACGTGTTCAAGTAGAGCAATTATCATCACACCTGCACCAAGGCGACCAAAACTGCAGGAATATAAAGTTCACATAGACCAAACCTGACAAGACCAGTCCCGAGGACTCGCAGAGGTAGTACAGCACCTATGGCCTGTCATTAGCAGTGACAGTATTTATTACAGGGCTGTGGAGGATCAGACAGCTACAGAAGCACAGCTGGGTAGTGCCACAGACCTCCTGGCCCTGGTACAGTGGAAGCTTTGGAGAGATAAACTCAAGGCAAGAGCAAAAGTGAAGACGTCACGTCTGGTCTCTCTGACCGCTCTGACAAGGGAAGATGTAACAAGGGCATTGCTGGCACAAAAGAACATAACAGGGGCTTGATAACCAAAAAGATTTTGTTGCTAAGGGAACAGAGATAAAGGGGTCCTGTGGATATTCTCAGTTCAGTCAAAGAAAGAACAGAGATAATTTCTCCCAGGCTCAGCCTGGAAACTTAGAGAAAAGAATTAAAGAGTTATTATCTTATCCCTTGCACCTGGTGTTGTGTGGGATGTTTACAAGTAGGTGCTGTTCCCTTCTTGGCCAATAATGCAAGGGGAGTCTCCTAAAGATCAATTGGGTCTTAGGTTCACTATGCTTTCTATAAGAGTGTGATTTTCTACTAATAAATGCCTTTTATGCCTTCTGAACTATGGAGTCAATATGTCATCTTTGTCTGTCCCCTGTATCACTCGTGTGACAGGGTCCAAGTGGAAAATTTTGTATGGAAGTCAGAGAAGTGAAAAATGCTGGTGATTAGTGTAACAAAGTGACTTTTGCTTGCATAGCATGGTCCATGTCCTTCAATCACTGCACAGGGCTACACAACAAACAGATGACGTATCACTAATATAAATTTAACTCCTTTTAGGAAAAAAATAGAACCTTTTCAGGACTTCTATATGATGAATTTTACACTCTGAGAAATGAGCCTGTCTTAAAATAACTTCTGTGTCATGATTCTTTGGAGGAATTCTTAAGCAAATAGGTACTCTTGGTTTTTTACCAAAGGAGGGAAAAAAAACAATGAAAGAAATAACTCACCACTGGTGGAAACTAGCATATTACTAGGAATAATTGCACAGCTTTTGGTTATTCCAAAATGGAAAGCTGATAAAGTAAAGCAAATGCAATCAGGTACCTTGACAGACGACATAGATATTAGTTATTCCATTGCTAAAAAACTAATTTTAATGTCTGAGGTATTACTTCTGAGGTATGGTAACTTTAAAGACCTAATGTTGTAAGGTTTTAAAACCCGTATACACCAAAACCTGTAAGGTTTTAAAAAATGGTAAGAGATTTCTGAATTTAATTTTTCATCATGGTTTTGAAAATTCCAAGACTATTTGTCCAGGTAGATAATGGGCAGAGTTTGTTAGCCTGTTAGATATGTTTAATAAGAAGATGGTCATACATTACTAATTTGTTTAATTTTCACAGGAAAACAACAGTAGGACTTGAAAATAGCAAAACTGTACATACAATTGACTTAGACATCAGTACATCCCATAACATAGACCAGTGCATAAAATATTCAGGAAAAAAAGATTGGGATATGAGATACTTTGGATTGGGTTCTTAACTGAGTAACTGAATTCATATCAGAGTGCAATAGAAATTGTAAACAGATAGAGCAGGGATAAAGACATAAGCTCCATGCAACTGTGATTGACAGGAGAATTCAGTAAAACTGCACAGTGCAGAGGATGAAGAACCAAGATGGAGATAATTGTCACACATATATTTAATAGAAAAGATGAAAGATGATGGAAAATAAAATGTCTGAGTAAAAATGGACACAGGGGAAAAACAATAAATACAGAGTGACTTTTGACTGGCCAGGGTTGTGCCCAGAAAATTTTAAAATGTGCACCATTTGGTCATATCCTGCTGATGGAATAGGGACTTTTTTCCACTGAATTTAGTGACAGGTCGCACTGATGTGCAAGCAAAAATAAGTGAGACAGTCCTTGGTATTTTTTTATTTTTCTTTGTGTGTAAATTCTCTACTAGTGATATTAATGATAAAGTAACTCTTCTAAAGGCAGCATCCCTAGCTAATGTATCATACAAATTTTCTGAATACCAGACAGATATTTATGACTTTTTACCTATTAAAAAGTCAGCTGACCTTTTCCCCTTATAGGAATAAGCTCAAAAATCATGCCATTATTAGCACTACTTGCATATATTTTAATTAATTTGGAAGTGTCTTGTAGAACAGAAGCATTAATACCATACCTTTATACCTTATATTTTGGATAGCACAAGTACTCCTTGTATGTGGGAAGTTTTGGGTTGTTAAATTCTTTGAAAATTACACCTCTTGGATTATCCAGCACAGACCCTTAGTATCACAGACAAGCATAGTTTATCCATACATTGCTCAAGTATTTTAATATTTTGTTATACTTCTTAATCCATTTCAACTTCCATAATATTCCTTTAATTTCCATCCCAAATATATGTTCACAGACATAGTAGCTTTTTCCTATATCAAATTAGTTTGCATGTAGCTCTTCACTCCTTGCAAAAACAAATATTAAAACATACTACTAAAATAAATTGAGTAAATTGAATATTCAAATGATAGAAATTAATTGAATATTCAAACTATAGAAATACTGAAATGTAACTCAACCTCACAGTCATTATTTTTATTTTTCTGCCTCAGACCCTTCATTTTTTAACCTCTGCTGCATTTAGGCAGACAATTAGTTAATTATTAATTAACACATACTGCTAGCAAAAATCTCAGTATATTTACCTATGTCTTAGACATGGGATTATAACCAGAAGTGAGTTTGGAATGGAATTTTACATTAGAAATGATAATAAACTACTAATCCTCATCCCTAAAATAGAATTGAAATATTTTTGCTAGTAAGATGGGGTTTTGTTTGTTTGTTTGTTTGTTTGTTTTTTTGTGGTTTTTTTTTGGGGGGGGGTTCTTTTTTGGGGTTTTTTTTG
>VWZP01006608.1:1177265-1195261 GCA_013396995.1 Dicaeum eximium
TTTTTTTTGTTTGGTTGGTTTTTTGTTTTTTTGGTTTTTTTGTTTTTTTTTTTCCACAGGAAGAAAGGAAAATATGTAGTGATTCAAATATTTTTCATGGAAGTGTGAACAGATGAGCCATGCCTCATCTGCTGTGGCTGTCTGATCAATGTAGGATGGTATGTTTATAGTTTTATTCTGGTGGATATGGCTTTTGGAAGGAAGGCTCCCCTAATCCTTCTTGTCTGGGAAGTTACATTTAGAAATAGTGTCTGGATCAAAAATGGCTCAGCCATAATGAACTAGGGAGTTGCGACAAAGGTTAGGTTAGGTTATTTGTATGCATTTCAGATTTTTGGAAGAGTTAACTTCCTGTTGTGTCTTTAATTTACTATGAATTTTCTTATATTTGTGACGATATCTGATATTCATGACATTATTCTTACACTTTCCATATGTAAAAGCCAAGTTCTAAATCATACAGAGTTTTTAAGTCTAGCAGGAAGGGAAAAGGATATCTGAGGACCAAGTAGACCAATATTTTATGACTCAATTAAGCACAATCATAAATTATTATTTCTCATTCATTGCTACCATATCATGTAGAAGACAAATTATTTATAATATGGAATGGAAATCAGCATTTTACTTGACAGAAGATATATACTGATTTTTATATTTGGGGTTTGTGTTTGTTTGTTTTTGTTACTTTGTTTTTGTTTTGGAGTTTGTTTGGTTTTGGTGTGGAGGGGTTGTTTTTTTATTTGTTCTTCAACTGAAACAAGTAAAATGGAGAAAGGGGAAATACACATGAATTTTGAATGCAGTTGAAGACCTGTTCCTATCACCACTATTGTTGCCTGTCCATAGGCATGGAGAAAGTCTTGACCTGTATGCTCATTGATTAGTACTAGAGTTTTCAAGTTTTTATGCTTTTCAGATTTTTCAGGTCTTTTTTTCCCCAGCTTCATGGTGATGTAAGAATGAAATAAATTCCAGGAAATAATAGCTATATTAAACTTGGATTTTATGAAGTATCTACTAGATTGTTGGACTGTATATGAAACTATGTAATTTTAATAACTTATTTCAGAAAAAGAAATATCCCTTCACAGTTAAAGGCTTGTTGTTGAAGTTAGTCAGTGGGCCGTGCTTTTATTTTTTACCATTTAACTGGATTCTGTCAAATAAAATCCGGTAAGCAATTATTTGTTTTCTTTCGTTTTCAATTCCTGCAAGAAATAAATAGGTTATTTGGAAGAAAGATGAGATCAGTATTTGGTTAGCCCCGAGGATAAATGCTTGCTCTTTCTCCAGTTAAAATAGATGAGGATATTCAATTGTTGTTGCTAAGTTGGTTCTTTTTTAAAGAGGTCTAGCAAATAAAAATATTCTACTTTTACTTTCCCAGATACTAGACTGAAGAAGTACTTAAACTTCTTTTATAATGCTAACTCCCACCAAGGTTTATAAAGTTTTTTCTTGCATTGGTTTTGCTATAGGTTTATACTAATTTTTGGATTTGTTTCTTCATTTGTCTGTTGTTGGTGCCTTTTCTCAAGTGTAGAGAAGACAAAGGTTATAAAACCTTGATAATAATCTTCCAAAAGCCATTTGATAGCTCAAAAACAGTATTAAAGAACAGTACACAGTTATTTGTGAGTGATGTGAGAAAAGCTGTTATTCATAACTGCAAATTGCATGCAAATGAGGGAACCAAGTGCAGAAGTACTTTGGTTAAATCTGGATTGCTTTTTGGGAATCAGTTAATATGCAACTAAGTTAATGTTGATAACCAAAACAAAGCTATATCTCTAGGCATTTTCTTTCAAAGAACTATCAAATGCATCATTACATGGGCTGTAATATTTATGACAATAAAGATTATAGTATGATGCAGTTTTTTAAAATAGAACATTTCATACCCCAACTAGAGAGAAAGGAATATGCATCTATTTAAAGGTATTTTAGGCCCTGAAAATGATTCTGCTATTTAGCAAGCTGGTATTTTTCAGCTGTGCTTTAAAATACAGAGAAAATATAATTAGAAGTGAAAATTTTCCTTTGTCAAGAACATTGCTACAGTACTTAATTACTTTACACCTTACAAAGTCCTGTTTAGAGCATCCAAGCTTTCCCTTTCTGAACTTCTCCTGCACTGATATCTGTAGCACTGATCTCTGTAGCATTGATCTCTGTAGACTTTACTCAGCTTAATTATTAATCTGTCATAATTTTAGATTTCTCTAGCTTTTGTGCAGGAGTTACGTTTGCACTAACAACCTTGTGGTTTTTAATTATGTATTATAGAGTATTATAATACCTTATACATGATGGAGTATTATAAATCCCTATGAAATCAATGTCTTGATAACAATGTAAGTTTTTACAATGGCTCCACCATTTGGAGCAGTACATGATCTCCATGTAGTCTGTTGTGCATCCAATATGTTGTTTTGTTTTTTTTTTAAAGTGTTATAGTTCTACAGTATGTCACAAATTACATTGAAATTCTCTGCAATAACTTTGTGCAAATATATAAATATGTCTGTATGTACATAAAGCTCATAGAGAAAGAGCTCTGAGGTAAATTTGTACTTCTGGTACCATTAATCAGGCCCTTCAGAAGGAAACATCCAATTACTGTTCAGCCAGTTCTCTTTGGGACCTACTTCTTTTGATCTTTTATAGCAGCCTCTTTCCATTCCAGTGCCCATTTCCACATCCTCCCTGGATTATTTTCCACATCAAAGGATGTCTTTCTTGCCTCTGTAGATTTCCCAATTTTGATCTCTCCACAGTCATCATGAGAGAGACAAAGAAGAAAAACTAATAATAATAAAGTATGTCAACCTCTATTTTCTGCAATAGGCTGGAAGCTGTATCAACTAAAATCCTAAAATTTTGGTTTACCAAAAATTTTGATCCCATGAGAGCTGTTATGAGAAGAAATTAGTTTACTTATTATGAATCTGTCATTTCCCCTCCATATTTAACCAAACAGTGGTAATTGTTGTTCAGTTGAGAAGTCACTGTCATGAGGAGGAAAACTAATAGATATTTTTACCTCTAATGCTTTAATAAATAAAACCAGTTCCTGCTTATTAGCAGACAAATGTGGAGTTGCTGTATTTTGTTCAGCTGATTTATTTTGATAGACTGTAAATTAGGGAATTGGAAAAATATAAAATGTCCTATATTTTTTAGGGAGAGATGTGCAAAGGAGCAAAAAGAGCTACTATATTCTCACTGCATAACATTGTGCTTTCACGCCAGTCAGCAGCCAAGCCACACACAGCCACTTGCTCACTCCCCTACCACCAGGATCGGGGGGGAGAATCGGAAGACAAAAGTAAAAGCTAGGAAAGCTGTGGGCTGAATTCACAGAATGCATGGAGGATAACTTCAGCCAGGTAACAGCCCTACTAGAAGGAACAGGATACTGACCCTGAGGGTCACCAGTGTGAGTGACCTGCCTGGGGGTTCAAGATTGAAAGCAGCCTGGGCTGCAGTGACCACACACTGGTGGAGTTCACAGTCCTGAGGGGCATGGGCCAGACAAAGAGGAAAGTCAGGACCCCTTCAAGGACATACTCAACAGGACTGTCTGGGAAAGTGCCCTCAGGAACAAGCAGGCAGAACAGAGCTGACAGATTTTTAAGGATACCCTCCATAGAGCAAGTGAGGCAGGGATCCCCAAGTGCAAGATATTGGGCAAGGAAAACACCAGCAGAGTTACGCTGGGACCTCATGGTCAAACTAAAGGGAAAGAAAGAAATGCATGTGCTGTAGGAACAGAGACAGGTATCCTGTTGTTATTCCAGGTCATTCTTGAGTTTCCCCATGATTCACTTAGTCCTTGAGTTTCCTATTTTGGTATTGGTCTGTCAGACTTTGCAATTGTAATTCAGTCAGATTTGGAAGTAATCTAGTGTATTACGACTTCTGTTCATAAAAATTTTATCATTTTCTTTACTATAGTAGAAAAAGCCAAATTTAGATAGTGTAGAAAGAGTCCTTACTGATGCTCTTGGTGGTGTGGACACAGATTAAAGCAATCCTATTGTGACATGAGGCCATGTTCATTATGCTAGGAGTTTGAAATCTGGATGAAGCTCCAATGTTTTAAGTTCTAAAAAGAACTTATGGACACACATGCATGAAACTGGTCATTGCAAATACTGATCCATTACTCAATATTGGGGCAAATTTTAATAGGTTTAGAAGTTCTTTACTTATGACATTTTTTATATTTGATACTTATTTTTTTTATACGTACATGGAGGTACAAATGTTATCCCAAATACTCTTACTGTAAAATTGAAAAAAATTTGTTTGCAAAACACGGCTAAGTTAAAATTAGCAACAGTCTTCTGTGTTGGCAGATGAAGATGCAAGATTTGCTTGTATTTTGATTTCTTTTGCATTTAAAATGTTAACCTAGTCATACTATTATTAAAGCTTTCTGGAGTTTTATTGATCATTTAATTCATCAACACCTTGGAGGAAGAAAGCCGATGAAAATCCTACACTTGAGTTAGTAAACTAATGTATGGACTTCAAGGCTGAATTAAAGGAACATATTAATGTTTTATAAAATCCTCCCAAGACAACAAAGATTTTATCTGTATTAAATTTGGAATAAGAGAGAACATGTATTTAAGTTTTAATATGAAATCATAAATTTGTACCTCTAATGTCCTCTAATAGAGACTGTATGTTAACTGAGGAGTAGTTTTTGAAAGCATTAGTCAAAACAATATTTGCAATAAAATTTCTGACTACATGTCTTTTAAATTAAAGTTAAAAGATTTTTCTTGTATTAAACCTCTTTGTTTGCTTTACTGAGGATTCAGTGTATTATATTGCATATTAGTTTACAGTTCAGTGGACTGACCTAACTAGATTTGATGATGAGGTCCATTACAAGATTGAAATGCATGATGTCCTCTAGGAACAAAAAAACAAAGAAGTTAGAAATAAGCAAGAATTTGAACAAATGTTATCCCATAACACACATTAAAATGCTACTGTGACGTGCACATGTGGTGACATTGTCACTTCTATGAGACCAAGGCTTGAGGTCCTCTCTATCCAATGGGCAGGTGAGCAAGGAATAAAAATGGGACATAGGTGGAAGTATAGGGCAAAAGGAGTTACCCTACAGACTCTAAGGAGTAGCTGGAAGAAGTTAAAGGTAAGAGGGTCTCTTCTTTCTAAAAGAAAAAAACCCAGCGTATTTCCTAGGAAGAAGAAAAGTAGTTTTACTGCAAAAGTTTCGACATGTGTGACAAAAAGAAAAGTGGGCAGTTTTCACACCATGGCTTCCATATTCCTTCTATGTGTGAAGCTCCTTCCCTGAAATGGAAATGTTAGTGAGGAAAGTTAGTGCACATCCTTATGATGTCTTGATGAAGGATCTGGACAGGAACAGTATATCTATTGAGACTGAATTAATAATAAATAAATAAATAAATAATCCAAAACTCCAGTTCCAAACTCTACAATTTGAACAAAAATACTGTCTGAATACTGATTGTGCAGGCCTTCTTCTAGTAGTCCCACAGCACATGAGAATCTGGCAATAGGCTGGAGCTTCATTTTTATCTTAATCACTTTTAATTCCTTTCAGCTTGCACTACATTTCCATAAAAAGTGGTTTCCAGTGAAACTGCAGGTCAAAAAGTATTCAAGTATGTCTCTGTGGAACATTGTTGTCTTGGCACAGATAACAGAGAAAAGATAAAAGTGTTTTTAAGCATCCTGTCACAGAATCACGGAATCAACTAGCCTGGAAAAGACCTCTGAGATCACCGAGTCCTGCCTGTGACCGACACCACTCTGTGCCAACTAGACCATGACCTAAATGCCTCATCCAGTCTTTGCTTAAACACCCCAGGGGTGGTGACTCCACTCCCTGGGCCATCCATTCCAATGTTTAATCACTCTCTGCCTGGGAGAAGACCCCCACCTGGCTGCTGCCTCCTTTCAGGTAGGTGTAGCGTAAGGTCACCCATAAGCCTCATTTTTTCCAGGCTAAACTACCACAGTTCCATCAGCTGCTCCTCAGAGGATTTACTCTCTAGACCCTTCACCAGCTTTGTCATCCTTTTCTGGACTTGCTCCAGCACAAAAGTGTCCTTCTTGGATTGATGGCCTCACAACTGGACACAGTAATTGAGATAATACAGCACATTATGTTTATTTTTATGTAAATACATCGGCATGTTTTTACTTTGTATATAGTTTTTTCCACAATTTCATCAAAATTTGTATACTTCCCGCTTTTAACTGATTAGAAATTCTGATCACATTTCTTTAGAATTAAAATTATTTCATTGCTTGGATTCATTTTTCCATTCTGTAGTTAAAAGATTCTAGCCCTAGTCTATATCCATAAACTTTTGCACTTTCTGGACTGCACATTCATGTTGTCAGAAAATTAAAAGCTTAGTCAAAATATTTTTTTATCACCACAACCCTCTTTTTGTTGTGAAGACTCTTGCTTCAGGCAGACTCTGATATTCTTAATTAAATGTCATTAGGTGCTCTGCAAACACACTAACTATATGTACAAAGAATTTCTGAAAGCTTGGTCAGAGCTTCATTACCTTCATGCAACATTTCATAAAAATTGAACCCCCCCCTGAATTATCTTTTACAAATTTCTCTTCAGGAATGTGCTAGGGAATTGCCAATCTGGTAGTCAAGTGGAGGCAAGGATGCCAAGGTCTGTATCCTTGGGTCCAGCACGTGTAATCCCACTACACAAAGACACAGAATACGTATTTATGGATATTCACATGCCCAGCCACACAGGACAGCACAAACAGGAGCAGTCAGCATTCAAATGCAGGCAGCACTGATGGCTTCGTCTTGTTCCCCTCTCTAATCAGGATAAAGGGCTGTTAATGGGAATGTACACACACATGTACACATAGGTGCAGTGTGGATCCTCGAGCAACAGAGCTCAAACACTCACTAACTGCCCCTGGAACCCAGTCTCCTCTCCACCTCAGGGCCCCCAGGGCTTCTGGCACTGTGCAAAGGAGTAAGATAGAGCAGGGCACAATTTGGGCACCCCCACCTGATTCATTCATCTATGCTCCTTTCTCTGTGGACATTAATCTTTCTGCCAGATATACTTGCAAAATGTACATAGTTTGTATTTTGATTTTTTTTTTTTAATCAAAGATTTAACCTTCTGGTTTATTAGGAATTTTGAGGGCACATAAGTCCACATGTTAAAATACAGACTTATTTATTAAAATGTTTAAAAAAATTTGCAAAAATGGCAATACAGGGTTAAAATAAATGAAAAATATAAATTCAAAAGATATTTTTAGTAGGCAATATAAATATTCCTTCAATCCACTTAATGCTTTTAATGTTACCTTTTTGATACTATTTTTTATTTTCAAAGTGTACACTTCCAAATGAAGCCAATCATCCAACACACACACACACACACTGTCCATCCAAGTTAGAAATACATTTCATTATACTATTTAGGAAAGGACTTATCACAATTTTTCTTTAGACATAATACTCTCATGAAGCTCTAGAGCCTGTCACTGACAGCCTTTCAGGAAATACTTTAGAAAAGTGCTGTAAACACTCCTGTTTTAATTGCTCCTATTAATTTTGGTAGGCTTTGGATTGAGACCATAGATTTCTCATTATTACTGTAAGTTTGCTACTTGATGAATGAACTCTGTGGGCAGTTTACAAAAGCAACCAATGTGTGTGTCTGTCACTAGGTGTGGAATTGTCCAAAGGATTGCAAAAGACTGACAAGCACTGACTGTGTCACAATAAAGTCTCTCCTTTAATCTATTATGGATTAATGTTATCTATATTCTGGTACAGTGATGAAAGACTATTTTTTTTTAATCTCCCTCATAATTTATAAGCTCTTCTCTCATTTTCTTACTTTCTCCCTTTACTATTATCTCCTCAACAAAATAAAGGAGCTTGTTTACCTATTTGCTGTATTGTCTTTTTACTCTGCCCCCATCCTTTATACTAATCTATGTCTTTTTTGTCCTTCTTCTCTATTTCATTTTTACTCCTGCTTTATAAATATTTAATGAAGTTATTCCTTGTCTCCAATCTGAAACAGTAATTTTTAAGCTATAAGTTTCCATATTAACAATTGGAAAGGTAATGTAACTGCTACTCTTTCACAACACTGCACTGACCACTTACATAATTTGGGGGCTTTAATCAAGACATATAAGTCCATACAGCCTTGATCTACAGAAACTAAAGTTCACCATGTGCAGACATATTGCATCTTTTTGTTTCAACAATAGAGACACACGTTTTAGACACTAATAGAAACCACAGGATAAGATTAAGAATTATTCTACCCTTTCTAACATCAACATTAACTGATGCACATAATTTTCAAAATTGTTCTAGGAGGCTATCAAAGTATATTGGCACTTTGTGCAAATCCCATGTGCACCAAAGTTTTCTTTAAATCAGGTTGCTGCTGTTAACAGAAATCCTTGTATTTGCTACATAAATTTCAACATTTTAGGATACTAATTATCCTTTTGCTTTACATTGTCATTTATTCTGCCTGTTGCCCAATGCTGGACAAAGTATTTCTCTGTCCTTCTCAAAAGGCCAAAATTTTACCCTTTTTTTTTTTTTTTTCTGAGTACATAATAATGAGAAATACTTTGAATAAACTATTACTTCTGCTTCATTTTGATTCCTATGAATTTATCAAAAAAGAGTGTAAGTTTAAAACAGGGCTTAAGAGCTGTAGTAATTAATGCTGTGGAAGTGCTAAGGACAGATTGTAAAGGTGTATAATAAAATATGAAGACAAAATGTATTTAATTAGAAATATATTGTATTTTTTAATGTATCTATTCAATTGAGTTGATCAGTACTTTTGGATTAAAAAATAGTCTTGCTGATAGATCTCCAAATGCAGTTGTTGGTAATAACACTGCTCTTTTATCTTTCCCAATGCTTTCACTGCTACCCAGTTTATAAAATGCCTCTGCAATAAAATTTTCATGTGACACACATTTATAGGCCAGTAAATAAAAAACAGCTATAAATTTTATGGAGTGATCCAAAGTATTCCAATAAATGAGCACTGTTGAGGCAAACATTTTTTAGTAGAAGAATCTTAATATAATACCTTTTTTGGTGGAAAGAGCATAAACAATATTTTTAGGACAGGGAACTTCAGGCAAGGTTAACAACTCAGAGAAGAATTTGAGGGTGTTCATAAATGGCCTTTTTCCTATGAATTCTATGTTCAGTGTTGTAGCTGGTATAAAGGTTACTGTAGTCCTCCAGAGAATAATTTTTTATAAAATTGAGAGGAAGAGTACTGGAAAGCTTGTTTCTACAATGGTATGTCTGATTCAGATGACAAAAGAAGAAATATAGAAGACAATCAACAGAAGAAATGTAAGAAGTATTTAAATACCAGGAGAAGGCCTTAGCTGTGAGACTTGAAGGCTCCAGTCTGGTCATTTCATTAAAGAAAGTATGGGAAACATAACTTGGTCACTATGCACAATGCATAAGCAATTACAATCTTTTTTTAAGTCTTGCAGATAAAGGGATGACATGATCCAATGCCTTGGATTTAAGGTGAGATAAAATTAGGCTTTAAATAAGATATGATTTCCTAGCAGTGAAGATAATTAAATATTGAAACCCTCACCACAGTTGGTGGTGGATAAGCCAAGAACTGGAATTTAAAATGAGATCAAATAGCATTCAAGAGACATAATTTTGACTTTGGTATCATTCTGCAATATGCATACACAGAAGGCAACTTTTGATGTTGACAGATTGACTCATGTTTGAACATAGGTTTGCATATGAATGAATAGACTATTATAAGTAAGTATACTGAAAAGACATTAGGACACCAGTATTTACCTACATGCAGTGCCCTCTTCCAATCTGATCCAAGAAGAGAGTGTCTACTGCTGTTACATCTAAAATCTATTTAGTAAGCTTAGTATCCTATCCTTACATGGAAAATAACTATTTTATTTTTTATGAGAGCTTGTTTATAAGCTGAGCAAGTTTATGAATTCCTCAAAGAATGGAAGTTCCATACAGCTAAAGTACATGGTATGTATGTTCTGTAAAAGTAAAAAAAAAAAAAATAGGTCAGTGACTAAATGTGTCACTGTTGCAACTTTTCTCATTCAGCCAATAACAATTATTATTTGGTGAACTTTAGCTCATTGTAGGAAGCATGCTTTTTTTGGCCCTCCTTTTCTGGCTTACATACCTTTAGAAACCCTCCTTATTATTCTTTATATTCTGTGCCAAGTTCCGCTCCTTTGCCTTCAAGACCTAATCCCTGCACAACCAGGCAGCATCCCTATAGTCTTCCCAGGACACCTGCCCCTCTTCCACTGCCTGTGCAGTTCCCTCTGCCCCTTAGTTTAGCCAGCAGGTCTTGATTCAATGTCTTGATTCAATGTCTTGATTCATGCTGGGCTTTTGCCTTCCTTCCCTTCTTTCTAGCTCTGAGGACCTAGAGCTTATATGCTCTATGGAAATTTCAGCCAATACGAGAGGTCTGTCTTCAGGGAAAGAAGATGTTCAATTCTTCTTTATTAATCTAGAAAACTGAATCTTTCAGCCATGGACTTTAATCCGAGGACTTGTTTGTATTGTGTATTCTCACCCATTTTTCATCTCCTACGTCTTCTTTTCTAAACAATGAGTCATGCACCAAAGTTACTTCCAGAGGTTATGAAAAGATCTAGACAATTTTAAATACAAGTTTTCTTGATGTTCAGATTTAAATATATATATATATATATGTATTTGGTCCTTATTTGTATTAGACTGTCTTTTCACTGCAAATTTGAACTGATTTTTCTTTTACTTTTGATAGGGTAGATCATCACCAAGAATATTCATTCTTCTCAATTTGTACTTTTGGCAAGCAGGGTAAATTGTTTTTAATGACCCACAGTAAATGAGGGTACAATTTTACTCCATTACAAATTTCTAAAAGTTAGGATGCTCAGGCCATGATAAGGATCTCAATTCCTTGTGAATGGTGGAGACATCCAGATAATGCTGTAGTTCATTCAAATCAAGGTGTCTGTTTTATTCTTTTAGTCATATTTTCAAATCTGAAACATCCTGAAGATGGCTATACATCCTCTCAAGTTTAAAATACATCCACAAAGACACAGAGTTCATTGTCTTTTATGGAGATAAGAACTTTTGACAAATTCTGACATTTGCTGAATAGCACATTTTAATTTTAAGTCACACATTGTTATTCTGTAACTGAATTAAGTATGAAGTAATATATCTGACAGACTGTCCAAGGTTTTTGAATATTGATAAACACTAGACTTTAGCTAGATTGGTTTTCCTTCCCATAGGCTGATAGCTTTTTACTGAAATCCTAATTCAGAGAAACAGACAGGATAGTAAAAATCATATAAGCAACTTGGCATTGACAGAGAACAGTAGGACAAACAAAACAGATACAAGGAAAATAAAAAATTAAAAATAAGGTCAGGTTCATCTTATCCTTTGCAGCAAAATATAATCATATGAAGACGACTTCCTGAGCAAATTGCTGCTCAGGGAAATGAATCATGTTTTCCTTTAAGGGTTCATAAAAACCATGAAGATATAATGTGAGGCCATTTTTCAAATAGTCAGTCTTTTGCCCAGCTCTATCTAGGTGTTGAGCACTTTTGGAAACCATGTGTGAGTCATAAGGTTTTGATTATCTTTATCCAAGTTTCAATGCGCATTTGTCTTCCTGAGATTTGAATGTATTTTGTAGTGGTGGCATATACTGTGTGTACTTCACATATAAACCAATATAATGGCTGGGTAAGGGGAACCTTGAAGGAAATTTTACCATTTTTGTAATTAGAATTCTGTAAACCCAAGTTTAACAAGTTACTACAGGAGATTATGGGACTGGCTTTAACATATTATTCTCAGCACAGTCAGGCCATAGTTCTCAATTTTGCCAATTGAGGCTGTGTTTGCAATCTAAACTCCATGTTTAGTAGCTAGACTTCTAAAGGAATCCAAATTGAATTAGGTGTCTCCTGCACAGATGCTGGTATCTCATTTCCCTTTAATGAAACACTTTCTGTTGCTGGATTACGAAGCCTCTTCTAAACTCACATCAGCCTTCTTGAAGACAAACAAACTTGCTAAAAAGAAAATATAAGGTAGAGTGTTTCTTCCCAAAAATTTTTTTAAAATATTGTTTATGCAGTCTGAAGCATTATACCAGCATGTGTGATCTTTAATTCTTCCATAATGTTAAAGATGTATCTCACAAACGATAGTACACAGAATTATTTTGATTTAGATAAAAAACCAGAAAGCTATTTACAGATCTACATGTTTACTTTTTGTCAAGAAATTTTGGTTAGCAAATCTCTTGTGGTCATGGTCTTGTTGAATGAAGAATATGTGTTCACTACCCAGTGAAATGAAGTTTTTGTCTAGATGTTAGTGAAATAGTATACACAAATGACTGGGTTACAGAGAAGGGGAAGAAGTTTAGTGCTGTGTGGTTTTGTCCCTCTCTTATCAGAAGGTGAGGGGGAAGGGCAGTGGCTTATTTGGAGTTTAATCTCCTTCTGCTCTTAAAACCAGCATGTCTAATTGGAGCCCAATGTGGGTCTCAAGAGAGAGGTTGAGATAACAACTTCAATCAAAGCATTTGTGCATCAGGTACAGGACATTTGCCTCACATCATTGGACTGATCTAATTACCTTGTGGCAGAAGGGAAAGTTCTGAAAAGTCATAATATGCACAAATAAATTGAAGCCATCTGAAGACTGAACTTAGTAAAGACTCTTACTTGTTTAAATATGATGTCCTATGTATTAATGGGATTTGTGCATTCTATTACTTGTATATCATAATAAACTATGAAACCAACCCACTTCTAAAATTCCCAGTCACACATATGTAGTGCAAATTATACGAGTGTCACATAAAACAATATTGGCAAAATATTATGAAAACAGGGCGGTAAGCACTGGCAGCTACAAACATATAAACTGAGACAGGATGGGGCAGGTCTAGAGGTGTAGGTAACAAAGGCTCCAGCTTTCATTCTTGAAGGAACAATTTATTAATTTAAAAAATGTAAGATTTTAAAAGCAACATTGTCTTTTGTGATAGATTTGCAAACTCTGTGTCATTTAGGAGGGATGGAGAAAGGTTTTGCTCCCAGGTCATAACACTTCACCACTGTCATGCCTTCTGCCTCACACTGATCTCTTCTCCACAGGACACAGTACTTCATCAAGCTCTCTGATGTAGGTTCTTTCCATGGGATTTAGCTCTGCAGGAATTTCTCCAGAAAGAGTCCATTCCAAAGTGTACAGTCCTTCAGGAGCAGATTTATCCACTGTAGGTACCCCATGGGCCTCAGCTCCTGACAGAAACTATTGCCCTTGCAATAGTCTTTCCCATGAGCTGCCTTATGGATGTCTGTTCTGGTGTGATCCTTCATGGATGACAGGAAAACAACCGGCTTCACCACGGTCTTCTTCTTGGACTTCAGGAGAATGTTTGCTCTTATGCCTAGAGCGGCTCCTCCCCTCCTTCACTGATCCAAGTTTCACCTGGGCTCTTTCTTGCATATTTTTTCATTTTCTTGCACAGCTACCATACAGGGCTTTTTAACCTTTCTTAGATATATTATCAGAAACGTGCCATCAGCATTGCTGGTGGGATCAGCTTTGGCCAGTGGTGACTCTGTTTTGGAGCCAGCTGGAGTGATGTGTCCCACACAGGCGTAGCTCATAATCTCTTCTCACACAGGAGACTTCTGCAGCCCCCCACTACCAAAACTTTGGCATATAAACCCAGTACAGGTCTGAAATAAATGTTTTGTACTGATGAATATTAGTGATCTATCCTGAATAAGATGAAGATGAGAAGAATAATAGAATACTACGAAACAAAATTGTCTAGTTCCTCATTAAAGATAAAGAAATCTGAAAAGATTTGCACAATCTGGCTTAGTTCTGTCACTGAGCTCATTTCTGCACTGAGCTCAGGCTTGTGCATATTGTGTTGAAGAAATCCAAGATCATTGATAAAGTTTTACTTTGCTTCCCTTGCTTAAAGCTCCCAACACTCTGTCGTTGTTCAAATGAAGCCTAATGAGTGAAAAGCTTTTATAAATTCCCATGGATCAGGTTTTGGCATGAATTTACTAGAGAAATACATGATATCAGAAATTATCTTCAGGGCAGAATTGTAGTTTCAAAAATACATATTAAAGAACAAATACTGTTAATAAATAGTAGAGCCCAGTTATTCCACAGTGTTGTGGCATGTTCATTAATCAAATAGTTACTAAAATAAAATGTGATACATATTTAGACATTGTGTCAGTAAATATCAAAACTGTAATAGAGAAGCTGGACAAAAAAGTAGTTTTGGAAAATGTGGTTAGACCTTGGTCAAGAGCAAGTTAAAATTTGCAAAAGATTTCAGATTAACTGAGGGGGGGAAAGGACAAAAAAAATTGAAAAATACAGTTATTAATGAAATATCTGGCTAAAGGAGTGAAGGATATAGTTAATAGATGATATGATTCAGTCAATTATTCAGTGATGACTTGCAGTTAACATTCCAAGAACGGGAAAAATTCGCAAGGTCACCTGTATCCAGAGAACTGCATTTTGACTGGACTCAGTGCACTGAAGGTTTACAAAATAATAAGGATAAAAGAGATTTATCTTGATGGAAGAAATAAAAGCTTTGGCTCATTAAACCTGGAAAATTAAGGTTCAATCAAATTCTTACATGATTGTTCAATCTAAATATATGGGGGTTGGGGGGTGGGTTTGGAAAAGCAGAAAAGATACACATTAGGAAGATATGTGAACTATTTAAACTACAAGTAAAAAGAATACATGGGTATCAATTGGCCATGAATAAGCAGAATAGAAATTAAATGCCTTATTTACTATCAGGGTACTTATGGAAGTTTGCTAATGGATGGAGATTTCTTCAACTGCTGTTAAGAAGCTTGCTTAGTTTATAAATTGCATTGTATAATATGCTTGCCCATGAAAGAAGAGGACTACAGGCAGCATCTCAGGAAGACTTTTTCAGTTCAACATCCCAACCTCTTGACAGGAGAGCAGTTCACAGTACCATAAGCTCACTCTCACCCCAGCAAAAAGTAGGGACTTCATTCCCTTTCTCAAAGCATGCATACATCTCTCTGGAGCCAGTAAATAGTGTGCATCACAAGTGCTGTAATTAATTCATAATATTCCAACCTGAATTAGTTGCCCTAAATCTGTCTAAGACTCATTTTTCTTTGCATGTTTTATAGCCAAACAATCACGTTACATGGTAGGTAAGCTGCCTTTAACTTAGTGTAGACTAAGTTTTTCTTCTGCAGTTCTGTGTAAAACCGAGAACATACTTGTTACAAATTCAAAAATTAAGTGAAGACTTAAAATTCACAGTCTGTATGTAAAACATAAAGCAAAATTAAAATAATATGTTATTCCACTGCAAGTCACTTATAAGTTCATTGTGGAAAACCTGTAAAATTACTGCCAGTACTGGAAAATAATTTTGTACTTTATGGATCAGGAGTTGGTTCTCAAATTGTACATACATTCCTAATAATGTGATGAAACTTCACAACTCAAAACACTGGATTCTGCACCTAGGACAGAGTAATGCTGGCCCAGGGTTCTATTCCATTGTAATGAATGTATGTGCAATTTGTAACAAGCAAAGAAAATGATTCTTCATAAGCATTGCAAAGGCAAGACAGCATCACAGAAATGAAATAAGTCAGGAATGCCTGACTGCTTACAACCAGGTTTACTTATTTATATATTTAATTTTAATATTGGAGCAAGTCCAGAGTAGGGCCATGAAGTTTATAAGAGCACTGAAACCCCTCCCCTATGAAGACAAGCTAAGAAAGGTGGGGTGCTTCAGCCTGGAAAAGAAAAGGTTGTGTGGAAACCTCATAGGACCTTCCAGTATTTGAAGGGACTGTAGGGAAGCCAGAGAGGGACTCCTCACCATGAAACTGTAGTGACAGGAAAAGGAGTAATAATACAAACTGAAAGAGGGAAATTTAGGTTAGATATTAGGAAGAAATTCTTTATTGTGAGTGTGTTGAGACACTGGAACAGGTTGCTCAGGGAGGTTGTGAGTTGCCCTGACAGTGTTCAAGGCCAGGATCAGGTCTTGAGCAACCTGGTCTAGTGGGAAGTGTCTCTGCTCATGGCAAGGGGGTTTGGAACTAGATGATCTTTAAGGTCTGTTCCAGCACCCTAACCTTCCATGAGTCATTCTATATACACTTGCAATTTTTTTTTAAAGTAAATATTCACTTAGGTTTCATGAGCTATTTTAGATCTATCAGGGAATCTTTCTTTTTGCCTTTTTTAATCCTCAAGGCCTATTTTCCGCTAGTCTAGAAGTTGCAGAATTTCAGGAGACTTTTCTTATGGAGTAAATACTAATACAGAAGGAGAAAAACTAAATACTACAAATCCTTTTGCTTTTCAGTATAAAATCCCAAAGTCTTGCTTTTGGGAAGGGGAGACTTGACAAACAGTATTTCTTCTAGTTCTCAGCAGAAGCAATCATGACCTTGGGGCAGACATTTGTTTTCCCTACCTAGGCACCCCTAGCCATTGAATAAGAGATTCTGTTTATCCTCTTTTCTGCAACCATGAAGACGAAATTCCAAATAAAGCACCGCATGAGGGTATGCACCATACGACAAAAAATGCATGAGTCTTGTTGCCTGGGGACTTGATTATTTATATATTTGCACATTCTTTTTTTCTTGGTCTTTGTTAAAGTAATCTAAATGTTTAAATTTTCTTTTTCATTTTAAGAAACTTGCAGCAGAACTGAAAAATGTCAGAAGAGCTATTATAGAAGGCAGTCAAAGACATTTCATTGTAGGTAAACAGAAATGTTATCACCACAGTAATGAAATAAAGAAAATAATCCCTTACTAGCCCTAACAAACAACTTTTAATATAACCAAATACTTGATTATACATTCACTGAGATTCTCTTTGTTCAACAACTGACTTGTAATTGCATGTAGATTATAATTAAAACTGGCAAGCTCTCTGCCGTGCAAATAACAAATGTAGTTGCCACAGGATGCTTTGAAAATGTGGTATAAAGAACATACCATAAAAAATAGGCACTATGATGATTATACTGATCTGTCATGTTTTGAGCCATCAGTCTTTGATTCAGCCAAGTTTTCTTATGAGGTAAATTTTAAAACCTCAATAATCAAAAAATGAAGCAATTTTCTTCTTATCGGGTTTTAAAGAGCAATTCAGTAAAACAATATTTTCTTTTTCAAAACTTTGATTATATTTTTTTCAATTTTTATGATAGCTCAACTTTAATCAGACTCACAAACTGCTGAATACTGCTACAGACACTAAAAATTCAAATACAGCAAAAGTAATAAGTTTCTAGCTTTACAAGTGGAGCACTAAAGGTATTTTCATGTATATAGATTCGTTAATTTTTTTCTTTTTGGTGTCAGAATTGTGCTTCCAAAAAAAACCACCCTCAACTGCTTCCACTCATCATGGCTGAAATCAAATTAGAAGATGCACTAAAAAGAACTGTTTAATTCTGCAGTTGCTAAAGAACATACATGGGATCAGACCAGAGCTACCACAAAATTACTGCTATGGAATGTCTGTGTCAGTCTGTAGCACCACCAAAACTGCCTCAAAACACAAATTGTCTGCAGCTGGCAAGACTTTGTCATTGGTTAGCCATTCTCAGAATATCTCACTCTGAACAGGAGTGCAATTCCTCAATAGAACTTTTCTCTTTTCCTGCTTGCAGAAGAGCAGAATAACTATTTGTTTATTTGTCCGGATTAATACAATAATTTCAAATTCTTGTGTGAAGTAATTTCACAGAATCACAGAATGACCAGGTGGGAAGAGACCTTCAAGATCATCAAGTCCAACCCAGCCCTAAC